>JAODAL010079207.1:0-12656 GCA_025379985.1 Phyllomedusa bahiana | reverse complement strand
GGGGGATTTTCCCTTGAAAGGTGAAAGCTCTTAGGGCAGGATCCTCTTCCTGAGAGTGTATAATCCTTATAGACTGGGCCTTCTTTGTAGAATCAGCTCTTATGGGAGGAACCCGCTCTCCTTTAGAACTTATTGGAAAATTTTTGGGGTTTGGGGGGGTTAAGTGATTTTTTCTGATTTAAATGTTTCTTAATTTTTTTAAGCAGAACAAGATGTTTTGCTTCTGTGTTTTGGGTTTTTTCACCGTTCTGTTCTTTTATTTTTTACTTTTAGGGGGGAAAAGTATGACCCTCGCTGAGCGGAGCGCACTTTTCCGCTAGTTTTCCGGGGGAAAATTTGCCCCTCAGATTTTCGGTGCGAGGTGCGCTCATAAACCATGAAAAGTCCGCCGCCCCCCCCCAGTGTGTGGGGCGCATGCGGGACTTAGGGGCCAAAAAGGGACGGGCCCCCTCACATGTATTCCGACTCGGCCAGGCGGGGAAAACACGGAATCTTTAAAGGATGCCGTGCGGGTTAAATAAAAAATCCCCTTTATAAGGCAAAAACATTCTTAAAAAAGAGCCAAACCACTAAAAAAATACTAAAAAAAAAATCACTTTCCAAAAATCAAGAACGGCGCAACATCAAGAATTTTGGGATTTGAAATTGGGGGGAAATACAGAAATTAAATTCTGTAAGCTATTTCATTGGTGGGAAAAAAACGGCCAATCAGAATGGGGGACGGGGACCATTAAAAACCCTAGGAAAAGTAGCCAATCAAAATCAAAGAGGGCAGTTCAAAATACAGTAAAAAGCAGAAACGAGCTGTTTGGTTGAAGCGGGGGGGGCTCGTCCAGCTTAGCCAATCGAGCGCGGGTACTTTTCATAAGGGGCTATGGGAAAAGAAAAGCAGAGCGAGCTTTTTTTGTGATTGGCTAATTTAAAAGGGCGCGGGATTTGGACCAAAGAGAGAACGAGCGACTTTTTTTGGGTTTTCTAAACAATTTGGAATAAAACTGTAAAGGCCGAACAAATGATAAAACTACAGAAGTTTTTTTCCCTGTGTGTAAAAAGAAAAAAATTTTGTGGGTAACGAAAAAAAATATTAACTCAATTAAAATCTGTTTTTTTTCTTTATTTTCGTTTGCCCAAAAAGGGTCAATAGTTGGGTGCAAACAAAAAATTTTAAGAAAAAAACATGATTTTATTTAATTAATATATTTTTTCGTTACCCCCATATATTGATCATTTTATATACCATCGGACATTCTGTGGTTTTTAAAAATTTGATTTCGGCATGTACATTTTTATTTCAGATTGCAAAAAAAACCAAAAGGGGCGCGTCGCTCCCCCATTGGCCAAAAAAAACCGTGCCTTTTTTAAAAACTTCCAAATAATGAACCAAGCTCGCTCTGCATTTTTTTCCCCATAGAACTCTTAGAAAGTAGCTCGCCCCTTGTTTGGCTAAGTGGAGAGCCCCCCTAGCTAAACCAACAGCTCTTTTCCCCTTTTACTGTATTTTGAACTGCCCCGCCTTTGAATAGATTGGTCAATTTTTTTCCATGGAAAATAATGGGTCCCTGTCGTCCTTTTCTAGGGGTAAATTTCCCTAGGTTAGAAGGGCCCGTTGCCCCTATTCGATTGGTGGTTTTATGCCGACCAATGAGGGCTTAAACAATTTGAATTACTGTTTTCTCAGCAATTCTCTATTTTGCATTTCCCTATGTGCGGGGGTTCGGCAACAAAACCCTTGTTCGGGTTTAACCTGATTTTTTTTTTAGAGAAGGGTTCGGTCGTTATGAAAAAGTTTTATACAAATAAAAATTTTTTTTTTATTCATACCTGCCGCACGGGTGAGCGGGATTGCATTGCGCCGATCTCCATAGACTCCAATGGGAAAAGTAGTGGTTTTTCTGAGGGGGGGTAGAAAGCCCCCCTGTAACCAATCAGCTTTTTCCTGTTTTGATGTATTTTGAACTGTCCCCGCCTTTTTTTTTTGTTTGGTTTCTTATTTCTCCTAGGTTATAATGGGTCCCGGCCCCTTTCTGTTTGGCCGAGTACCCAAGCCCCCCCCCGCCAAAAATCCTCTTTTTTTTTTACTGATTTTGAAATTCCGCCTTTGATTTTGATTGGTCTAGTTCTCTATTTTTAAATGGTTCATGTGCTCCTTTTCGATTGGCGGGTTTTTATTCCGCCCAATGAGAATAGCTTTCAAAATTTGTTTATGATTTCCGGCAATTTCCATTCCTAATTCTTGATTTTTGGAAAGTGATTTTTTTTTTTTTATTTTTTTTTTTTGAGTTTAGCTCTTTTTCTGAGATTTTTTAAAAGCCTTTATAAAGGCGATTTTTTTGAAATCATATCCCCCCGCAGGGCCCTGAGTGCCAAATTTTTCTTTTGCGATCTTCTTCTATGTTTCCTCGCATGTTCCGTTCTCCCTTTACTTGCCTTGCCGGGCATTTTAACCCCAAACAATAGGTCTGACTGTCGGACTGCCGACGCTGCATTGCGCCCCACTTTGCCGAAAACGCATCGTACATGCCCCCGGAGTTTTCGAGCGCGCCGGACCCCCCCAGAAAGCCTACGCGCCCCACCCGCCCATTGCCGCCCCTTCTGTTTAGGCGCAGCCGGAAATGGCAACGTGCCTAACACTGCATCCCCGCGTTCGACAGCGGTTTTTGGGCCGGTGAGGCGCAGGATATGCTAGAAAAACGGCGTAAAGCCCCGTTCTACTGTCCCCTTTGTTCCCCTAATCTGTAGTTACTGTAATAAACAAAAAAATCTTGTTAACTTGCTTTGCAGGCCTGACAGAAAAGCAGCGTGCTAAATTAAAAGGGCCCTTCATTGTGGCTAAACAAGTTAATTCTTGCAAGATTATCTAAAATTTAAAAGACCCAAAGACAATTGATTTATTACTAGATTTTGATTAAATGTTGCTTTTAAGTGATCTAAAAATTTTAATTTTGTCTTTTAAATTTGCCCGTATAAAATTTGTATTCACTGGTAATAAAACGCTGTGATTTGCTCTTGATATCACTTGATGTCAGTTGTCAACATATGCATATGTATTTGTAATGGCCCAGAGCGGCAGAGGAGAGGAATGGGCGCGGGATTGTCAATGGAAACATGGCCCCGCCCTTCTTAACCCTCTGGAAACAATCGGAAAGGGGGGCCCACAGCTTTGGTAGGTGCATTATCCCTGGGGCACCTCAGGATGTTGGTGTAGTCCTCTTCTCCCTGATGTTGGGGCGGGTGCCTTGATGAGTGCATAGCGAAGGAGAGCAGAGCCGGGGTGAACGGTGCAAACATTAACGCTTTCCCTTTTTTTTTTAACAAGGTGGTAAACTGGGGGTCCCCCTTTCTTGGATACGTCATTTTTTTGCTTTAGTACCAGCAGCCCGGGCGTCCCTATAATTGTCCTTTAGTTGGATACAGTCTAGACTTCAAAGAGCATCCTAAATTCTTCCTTTTTTGACTACAGGGCGTTTAATGAATAAAAACCCCAGGAGAACTGGACTTGGATTTGTTGAGCTAGGCCAGAGGCAAATGCTGGTCATCAACAGGGTCACAGGCCAACGCGGGACTCACAATGCATTGCGTCCATGTGTAATCTAATTTACCTCCAGAACTAGTTAGACTATAAACCCTTTCAGAGATGTATTTCATCTGCACTTCAGGGATCCATGACCAAAAACAGATCAGGGTGCTAACTACAGGCCTGAAAGTCAACAGCTCTGTCAGAAAGGGTTAAGTGAACCCTTCTATCCTGTGTGGTGCCTGAGCTCCCCTGTAACGGACTTGGTAGTGGATCGCTGACCACGCAAGCGAGGTGTAAGCCACGCCAAAGGAAGCGGAATCTAAGTAGGTCCCGGTTTTTCACAGAGCCGCCGCAAAGCTGGGATGGGACTTGCTGCAGCGGGGAGTCTACCAGGTGGTACCACTGTCGTGACTTGCTTGCGATGGCGCCAAGGGGTGAGCGTGGTTCAGAATCGGATATGTGACGTAGGCGTAGTCGGGACAGGCGGCAAAGTGAGGCAGGCCGGCAAAGGTTCAAGAGTTCGATAAACGTAGGCAGAGGTCAGGAATCACGGCAAGTACGGTAGATACATGGGAATGCTTTCTCTAGGGCACGGAAGGCAACAAAGATCCAGCAGGGAAGTGCTGTGGATCCAAAATACAATATAGAGACAGCGCCGAAATTAACCAAATTAACGGCGCACTGTCCTTTAAAATTACATGAACGGAGCATGCGCGCTTGGGGGAGCCGGAGCTTGAGCGAGAGTCAGGTGTGTTGGAGTGTTTAGGACGGATGCGACCACTGGCCAGCAGCAGTGCGGCCCGCGGCGCCACCCGTCCCCGCCGGAGACCCGCCGAGAGGGACACGGTGGCGCCGCGTCCGTGGACAGGTTTGCAGCGCAACCCATTACAGTACCCCCCTTAGACCTCTCCTCCTTTTTAGGCTGCAAAAACCTGAGGATGAGATCACGATTCAGGGATGTTAGATTTCTGGCTTCAGGTATCTTCTGGGGTCCAAGCCCCTCCAATCACTAGAGAGTCGCTTCCCTCTGACCGTTTCTTCATTAGCCAAGATGTCCCTTTTACTTTCCGAAGATGTCAGCGGAATTTTCGGTACCGGGGAAAGGCGTTACATTATTCTGGAGAGAACCGGTTTAGAACCAGAGGTAACAGAACTTGTTCGTCCACGAATTCAGCTGCCGGAGAGAAGAAACATTGAAGGGTCCGAGAAAGCGATTTACTTTAAGACTGGGAACCTTTATGGCGCCTCGTACCTCGAGGAGAGCAAACCTTGGTCCCTGGGAGGAACGTCGAGGAGAGGGTCTTTCCTTTTTTCTGCCTTGAGTCTTCCTACGGGAGAGGCCCGAAGGAGGGATAACGTCGAGTTCTTTCCAGATGGCCTTGATATCCGAACTTGGTCTTTGACAGGTCGGGTTCTTCTGATCAGTGGGCAGGGGAAGGGGGGGGTGTGGTTGGCGGCCATGGGACTACAAAGAATGGGGGGAGACGTCGGTGCTCCGAGTGACGAATGGTTAAAGAAAATTCGGCCAAGGGAGAAGCTCGGCCCCAGTTGTCCTGCGTGCCCGGATACAAAATGACTGCAGGTATTCTCCAAGGTTTCCTGGGTTCACCCTCTCCACCTGCCATTGGTGGGGGGGGGTGGGGGGGGGGGGTGGGGGGGGGGGGGGGGGGGGGGGGGGGGGGGGGGGGGGGGGGGGGGGGGGGGGGGGGGGGGTGGGGGTGGGGAATTGACTGGTGGGTGATAGGCGATGAAAAGTCCAACTTGACTTGCAGGACGGGAGCATAGTGCACGCCAAAATCAGGGAAAAACAAATTGAAAAAAAAAAAAACACCCCCCCCCAAAAAAAAAAAAATAACAAAAAAAAAAACCCCAATCGGAGACAATGTATTTGTGAAGATAACCATGTAGCGGAAAAAATATGCCGGGAAGAAAATGACCAAGCCTATTGAGGGGCAGATGTACAGTCCGGAAGAGGGGTACAAAGTGGGGGACATCTTTGAGAACCATTCCGTAACCACCCAGATGACAGAATTCCCAGAGGAAACGGTAAAGGTCCGTAGATGAAATCCTTTGGCACCTTATGTGCGATCCAAGGGATTTCTGGCACGGGCAGTGGATGCAAGAGACCTGCGGGCCTGTGGCGTGGGACATTGTTCCGAGCACATGTGACACAGGCGAGGGTGAAGTCCTTGGACATCTTGTAGTGCCGTTGCCACCGTGGTGCCCGTGAGTTCAGACGGGTGGACTTCCGAGCTCCGGGTAGGCCAGGCAAGAAGGTGCTATGTCCCCACTCAGAATCTTTTTCCTGAGTGCCTGGCGGGGGCACGTAAGTTCTTGCCATGGATCGTTTTGGAGATTGCGGGAGCCAGGACGATCCAAACCATTCGGGAGAGATGATGTGCTGTGATACGGTTTTTTACCGACCACTCCGGGCGCGGGAGGAGGGCATCAGCCTTGATGCTTTTTCCTAGCAGTCGGGGAATGTATGTGAAAGTCGAAACGTGAGAATAAAGAGGGACCACAAGGGCTTGGACGATGAGGTGTAACGCTGGGCGTTGAGTATTACAGTAAATTCTTGTGGTACGTTAAAAAAAAAAAAAAAAAAAAAAAAAAAAAAATTTAAAAAAAAAAAAAAAAAAAAAAAAAAAAAAAAAAAAAAAAAGATGGTCGATGGATGACGAGCCCCCTCCAACAGATGTCGCCACTCCTCCAGGGCTAACTTGATAGCCAAAAGGTCTCGGTCCCAATGCATAGTTCCATCAGCGGCGGAAAATGTCTTTGCGAAGAAGCCACATGTGAGATCTTGCCGTTGGGCTCTTCTGTGTGAGTACCGCCCCTGCCCCACAAGAGAGGCCATCCACCTCCAAGGAGGTACGGCTTCTCGGGATCAGGCCTGAACCAGGGGACAGGTGCAGTGGAGAAGCAGTCTTTAGATCAATTAACGCCTTCTTAGCCTCGGAGGCCATCATTCTCGGGTTCGCATTCTTCCTAGTGAGGGCCACGGGAAAGTGAAGCCACCAAGGTGGAGAAGTGGGAATAAAATTGCCGGGAATAGTTTGCGATGCCCTGGAAGCGCTGTAAATGACCGTAAGGCACGACAGGACATAGGCCATTGTAGCTCTGCAGAGGGTGTTTTTGCTGGGTCCATTTCAGGCCCTTAAGCCGAGTCTATGTACCGAGGATAGGTAGGCTGGTCTGATATGGGAATAAACATTTCTCCAGCTTGGCTACAGTCTGTGCTTCGGCGACGTCATAGAATACCTGGCGCACTTGTGTCCGTTGAGACTGATAGATCAGGGGAGAAATTCTGGATGTCACTTAGTACACGATGACGCTGTGTGTACAAGAGATCCGGAAGACATCGTACGAATTCTTGGAAACCGGCTGAGGCCAATTTACTGAGCCTAAAGTGGCATCACGAGATACTCGAAATGTCATTTCTCGTGGTATAAATGCCGTCTTCCCACTCATTCTCCCTCCCGATTCTGATGAGGTTATAGGCTCCTTGCTGATCCAACTTGGAGAACACCTTTCCCGTGAGGGCGATCTAATGTTCAGAGATCAGTGGGAGAAAGGTAGCGGTTTTTTCACAGTGATATTTATTTAGTCCCCTGTTGTCGATAACAAGGACGGAGGGGAAAACCATGCTTCTTCTGCACAAAGTAAAAACCCGGCTCCGGGTGGGAAGAGGATTACGGATTAGTAAAACTTCAGCAAGGTTGCTCTGTATGATAGGGGCCGACTGGCCTGAGTCTCCGGCACGGGACAGCGGATTAGACCTACCCCGGGGAGGAGCTTGATCACAGGGGGAGGTCAATAGGGCAGTGTAGGGCCGATGCGGTGCAAGCGTATTGGCCTGATTCTCGGAGAATAGTCCCCAAAGTTGGTACTCTTCCGGTAGCCTGGCATAGGCTTGACAAGCGGTGAGGAGAAGTGTAGGCACCGGGGTGGTACCTCCAAGCAAAGGTTATGGCATTCCAGTCCCCAACGCAGGACTCGGCCTGTCTTCCAATCAAGCGTAGGGGGTGACGTTTTGCTGCCAGGGAAGCCCAAGAGGATCGCGAGGAAGCACGAGACAGAACATGGAACCTGATCTTCTCCTTATGTAACAGCACCTCCACAACGGAGAGTCTCCGGCTGGGTTTGTACTGGATGGAGTTGTGAGGGCTCCCCACCTGACCAAAGAATGAGCGTGGTTTTCTCCAGACGAACTATGGAACGTGGTATGGGTACCAAGGTGCATGGATGAAGTCCCGGCAGATGTAGCGCAGAATCAGGTAGGCCGAACTTGGATACGAAAGACCAGCATCAGATGTCACCTCCACTGGCATCATTCTCCGTGGAGAGGAGGGTAATGCCTGGGACGCCTCTTTCTTTTTTTTTTTTTTTTTTTCTAAGCCACCTTAGGGCGTTGAGCGTTTCCCGACGCTGGGGAAGTAGAGGGCAGCTTCTGTGAAAATGGTCCGGAACTGCGCAATAGAGACATAGATTCTCTGCTCGATGGCGTGCTTTCAAGCTCCTGCTCCGATAAATGGGCCCGGTCCACTTGCAGGGTTCCACATCGGAGGATTGAGGGGGTGACAAGGAGAACGCTGGAAAACCAGAGGCCAGGCGAAACAGCCGCCGACAGGGGGTGCAGAGTCTCTCTCACTTGGGCGGAGCTCTTCTGCCTTCATCGAACCTTACTCGAGGCGGGTGGCCAGGGTTATTAATTCGTCATGGTGGGACGGGACTGGTCTCTTGCTGCCAAAGCGTCTTTTTCCCTGCGGACAGGACCCTTTTTGAAAGTGGCGCCAGAGGGGGGCATTCAATTCGTAAGTGAGCTCCGAAGCAGGGTACGGATTTGGACCGCATAGTCTCCCACACAACGACTCACCCTGACGAAGGCTCAAAGAGGGCGGTCTCAGCAGAGGAAGCACACGCCGGTCTCCTCAAAGACGGTGCGGGAATTTCATGGAGGGGAAGGGGGGCTCTGTAGATCCGCTGGTCACAGGGTCATTCCTGTCTCTGAAGAGGGAGTTGCCCAAGCCAGAGGCCTTCCGGATGTAGACTCACCACGAAGGCCACTTAGACCTCTCGAGGGAAAACTTATCGCCTTCAGTTCTGTGTAATAAAACCCCGACAAGGAGCTTGGGATCGTCGGCAAGTTGGTGGGTGTAAGGAAGCCGGCTTGGGTCCCACGGTAGCAAATGAAAAAATGCTGATTGTAGACGGGCCAACGAATCGGAGACGGATGGACTGTTGCTAGGATGCAAGGAAATGGACGCTCATGGCGGAGAGCTGGCCCAACTGCTGTGCTTGTTGCGCGATTTTGCTGCGATTGCTGGGCAAAATCGTCGTAAGCGATCGCGATGCTTGGCAGAGGCACCTTGGCGGGATCCATGGCTGGATCTTACTGTAAACTGGACTTGGTAGTGGATCCGCTGGACCTCCGCAAGCGATTGGTTGTATGCCAATGCAGGAAGGCGAATTTAGTAGGTCCTGGTTTTCACCAGGAGCCGCCGAAGCGGGATGGACTTGCTGCTGGTGGGAGTCTACCAGGTCGCTTCCCATGACGTGACTTGCTTGCGATGGCGGCAATGTGGGCATGTACAGATATTGTGTTGACGTAGGCGTACTCGGGGCCAGGCGGGCAAAGGTCGGGGCAGGCGGCAAAGGTTCAGAGTCGCTAAACGTAGTGAAAGGTCAGTATACACGGCCAGACCGGTAGATACCACAGGATAACGCTGTCTCTAGGGCACGGGAGGCAGCAGGGAAAGTGACGGTGGATCCAAAGACTATTATAGAGGTACCGCACCCAGCAATTAACCAATTACCGGCGCACTGTCCCTTTAAATGTACATGAACGCGCGCGTGTGCGCTAGGGGGCGCGCATTCGCATTCCGGCCGGCAGGGGTCGAGAGCCGAGCAGGAGCGAGGTCAGGTGAGTGGATGGGACGGATGCGACCACGGCCAGCAGTGTGGTCCACGGCGCCACCCGTCCCCGCCGGGGGACCCGCCGAGAGGCACACGGGTGTGGCCCGCGGTCGGTTGGGACCAAGATCGCGGAGGACCATTAATCTCCACAAGGACCTAACTTCCACTTCGTTAGAACCACTACCACTTGAACCCCCAACACTAGCACTAATTACGATGGCCATATATAACCACTCCTCCCTTCCTTTTTACTATGCAGACCAGTCCTTGACCACCATGTACAGTTCACAATAACTCTTTCAGTACAAGGTCTGCCTGAACCACAATGACTTGCTTTTCTCAAACACAGTGCACTTTATAGGGTTTCTCAGCCCGCTGATTCCTAGGCACTCACTCTGTCTCCTCTGTGGGTGAATCTACAGCAGTGATTAGCATATATTAACTTCAAGCCTTTACCTGCAAAATTCAGATAAACCCTGATTTTCAGTTCCACGACATGACCTTTTGTTTACTGCAACTATTCTTGCTAAATCTAATTAGTTCACTCAGAGCTCAGTCCCTTCAGTCTGCCCATGGGGTGACATCACTCCCTGCTCTCAGCTAATCAAGTAACAGACATCAGTTTGGTATGAAAGTTACCATAGATATCTTTGTGCACTAACAGAGCTGCTAAAATGTCTCTATCTCATGACTAAAGTAAAATCTGTTGACCAGTGTATTTAGAAAATATCTTCATTTAACTGTCCCTATATGTTTAAAGTTAATCTTAATATTAAGAAAATCCCTTTAATGTTCATCTAGAGGTCAGCAACATACCTCAGACCAACACAAAGCTGAGTCATTGCGCTCAGACACAGCTTCATTAATACATATATTACCAAAAACACCTACAGCAACACAATAATCAGGGGAACTACAGTACCTCCACTTTTCCCATTGAAATGGACGAAAGGGTTTTTAATCTGTACATTACTTACTTTCCTATAATTTTGATACCACACAACAAGGCCAGGAGCCGTGGATAGACAAAGGGACAACAAAATTATGGTGTCCTCTGGTTGGACTTGCCAGATGGGCTGTACCCGAAACCCTTGAAGATTAATGGACTAGGATGAACAGACCATAAAAGTCTGCAGCAGGTAAGACCTTTGATCTTCATCAGTCTGTTTCCCCCTTCCTGCTTTTTGTTGTTTTGGGTTGCCCCGTTTTGGTTCATTAAGGGCCCTTTTCCTGTGGACAAAGAACGTGAAAAGTGTCTTCCTTTTGTAGGAAATAAAGTGCAAATTGGAGTTTTTCAGACCCTCCTTTACAACGTTTTGAACATTATGTTTGATGAACCAAGACCAAAAAGAGTCACTAGGTGTTAGTTTTTGCATGTGCACAAAAAGTTGTTAAAGGTCTTTAAGTAAGTACTCTTCTTGGGGAAAAAATATAAGAAAACCGCTGCTTTTTGCGCTAACACCCGGGGGCTGTGTGGCGGGGCACGGAGCGCCCCCCTGCAAACCCCCCTTGGGGCCCCTGGGAAGTACTCATAGTCCGGGTCGTTAGGGGGTTAAACTAGCCCCTCTCCAGCGACTCCGAAGACTGAGTGAGAACTCCACTTCCCAAAAAAAACCTTACATACCCTCAAATCTAACAGCTTTGGCTTATAGACCCTGGAATGCCCATCTCCATCTGAAATGTTGGTAATGATGAGTAGGATTCCAAACTCAGAAGAACACCCCATGCCTTTTTGTAGAGAAAAAACTAAAATATGGAAGACTTTTAAAAGTTGTTGGAAAGATTTAGATGACTTAGCACAAGCTAAAGTAAATGATTCTTTCCTGCCAATAATAACAAATGTAGTAGGACAGTTCAATGGAAATGAAACCATAGAGGGGTCAGGAGAATAGTATGTTAAAAAGTTGATAGAAAGTGGAAAAAAATGTTCCAGTCCATAACTCTGACAAATTTGCAGCAGTAGAAGCGAGAGGCAGTGGCGACATTTTTCTCCAGATTACATCATAAATTGACTGACCTAGTGTATGACCCCACCTCTGCTATGCATGAGTGCTTTTGTCGATGTATTAAACAAACCAATACGTGAGGCGCTTATTCTTTCTAAATCTGATTGGTGTACAAAATGCCCATTGCTTTATTTTTAAAATTTCTAAAAAGGAAATTTAGATAAACCAGTTGAGCGCTCTATTTTTGCTATGGATTGCAAATTTAAAAACCTGGAAAAAAACCCAAAAAAAACGACAAAATCTTGTAAATTGCTACAATTGTGGACAACTAGGACATTTTAATCGAGACTGCTGTGCCCATTGGAAACAACGAAACCAAGTGGAGTACTCTACATTCTCCCACTGTTTCCACTGTCACCACACAGACTTTAAGCCACCACCACCATCACCATCACCCCCTCCTCAAGTGAGAAACAGTGCATAGGAAACAAGAATCCCCGAATCTTGTAATTTAATAAAATGTCAATTTTGGGCAGGGGGACCGCTTCCCCGTAGAGTGTAAGCTCTTATGGACGGGACCTCCCTTCTGTGAGTTTAAAGCTCTTTGGACAGGTTTTTTCTTTTCCTTTAGAGTCTAAGTTCTTATGGGCAGTGTCCTCTCTCCTGTAGAATGTAAGCTCTTATGGGCAGAGTCCTCTGTCCTGTAGAGTGTAAGTTCTTATGAACAGGGACCGTTTCCTTTTAGAGTGTAAAACTCTTTGGACAGGTTCCTGTCTCTGTAGAGTGTAAGCTTTTTTTGGGCAGGGGCTCTTCCTGTGAGTTAAGTCTTAGGGGAGGGTCTTCTTGTAGGGTAATTTTTTAGGGGCAGGGACCTCCTCCCGTAGAGTGTAAACTCTTTGGACGGGCCCCTATTGTTGCTATCGTGCTTTGAATGCTTTGTGACCTATTTATGTGGGAACCTGTGACTTTTATTGGTCCTCCAAGTTTTTTAAAACTTGTTTGTTGTGGATGACCCTTAAAAAATTTAAAAAAAATGGAGACCATAATAGTATTTGATTCAGAAAAAACCCAAAAAGTCAAATGAAAATGAGAAGAAAAGAAGAGATAGAAATTGGAAGCTGTAAATACTCAAAAGGACAGAGCTTTCCGGGTGTGTTTTAAACATTTTTAACCTCACGGGTACAGTTTTGTGAACAGGTAAGGAGAAGAGGACTTTTTGTATTGTATATAGTAAAATAGACAGATGCTTAGACTGTAATATTTTGGGATAAAAAAAA
>JAODAL010079206.1:0-12656 GCA_025379985.1 Phyllomedusa bahiana | reverse complement strand
TTAAATTTTGGCAGTCAAGTTTGTTGATAGAGGTAACTAGCACTTTAAATTTCAACCCAGAAATTTTTTGTTTTGATTGGGGGTTTTGAGAATTTTGCGTGATTTGCGTTTTTATAAGGGATTTCCCAAACTTTCCCATACTTTTCAAATTTTTATTTTTAAAATGGGGAATTCAGGTGGAAGCGAGCAAAGGGGTGGTAGGAATGGAGGTAGAGGTACGGGGAAAAAGGTGCTTTCCGTGTGCGCAACTGCTGCCAGCGCCTCAGTTGCGGGGGACCGTCAGGTGTCTCGTGGGTGGGCCCCCGTGAATCTCAGAAAAAAGGGTTCGCCAATCTGTTCTTCGGGGTTTATGAAACCCTGATAGCAGTCTTACCCCCTCGTCCCCCCGTCCGGAAAAATGTGTATCAGTCATCGCATTGTCAACATAAAGCGATGGCGCCAAATGTAACTGTGTACCCCATGGGGATAATCCATTTTTGAAGCCTTTTTTGATGAAAAATGGGGTTTGGGGGTCAGAAGGCATTTAAAAATCAAGGGGCCCAAAGGGTGTTTTGTTGTCTGAGCCGTTATGATCCCTCAGGGGGAAAAGGAACCCGGTAAAATCGACAAGGAATCCGGGCGGTCGGAAAACCCCTTGCAGTGCCCTTGTTGTAGCCCGAGCTTTGGTGCAGAAAGCAGGCGACCAAGTCCCTGTGTTGTGATGATGTGGTGATGAGACATTGGGGTCCAGTGGTCTTTTTGCAAAAATTTGTTTGTGACCCTTTAGGACGAGGAGGAAGACGTGGGGTAGTGTAAATAGGGGTCCCGCCTCAAAAAGGGAGAGGGCAGTCACAGAAGTCCACTGATTGATTCCCCCACCCCGGTCAGGGGGAAACCCTGTCTCCTTTCGCCGTCAAAAAGGTCCCGGATTTCAAGCCTGGGCCTTCTTTGAGCAAACCCCTTTATTCACTCAGGGGAATTAAAAGCCCCTTTGCCGTAAAACTAAGTAGAGGCAAGTTTAGGGTTTTTCCACCCCCAAAATGTTAGTAATGCAGGAAGATGAGGTTGAAAATGGAGCAAAAATTGGCCAAAAAAAGGCCAGGGGCCGACCCCCGGGGTCCAACCCCGTCACAACCTTTGTCTCCGCCTCTCCTCCGCCCCAACCCCCAAAAGTTCATCAGTGCCATGTCTCTCCCGAGTCTGATAGGGTAGCTTTCCGCTTGCCCCCCACCGTGCGGTTCAACCGGCACACCGAGACCCATTACCCCCCTTTTCCTTCCCCCAGTTTTCGCCTGCACGAATTCCAAAGGCCCGTCTAGATCAGCCTTCGTTTTTGGTTTGGGGCAGAAGAAAACTTTAACCCAAAACCCTCCAAAGCCAAAAGCTGGAAAAGGCTTTTTGGCTTTTAAAAGTTTTTTTCCCTCTGTGGACACGATGGGTTTTCCCCCACGTCAGGCCCCCGCTGCCCCCAATCCCGATTGAGCAGGCTTTCTTTTGCCAAAAAAGCCGTACCTGCCCTGGCCAGCCATGTTTATAAAAAATTTTTCAAGGGTTGTCTGCATTGTGTCCGGAAAAGTCCACTGACCACCGAAAAATGGATGAAGCCCGGTCAAGGCCGATATCTCTGTGGACAGCTACGGGTGAGCTGGGTGGATGCTTGGGGGTGACGGTGGCTCTCAGGTGGGCGCACTCTTCAAAACCGCGGGGAGGTGCAGGGTCTTTCCCCCAAGATCCTTGGTGGCATCACGTGCCCAGAGAAACCGGGCCCATGTAAAATTAATCGTCTTGGGACTGTCCCCACACAGGTCAGGGCTGTGGTCGGCTCTCCGAAAGGGAGAGAGAGGCTGGCGGGGTGCAAACCTTGTGAAGGCAGGTGGGTGCGAAAGGGCAAATTGCGGGCCCGCCCTTAAAGGGATCGGTAGGCTGGGCCATTCCTTCCCTGGCACATTCATAAACCTCTGTCCGAAATTTCTAAACGCTCCCCCGTCTGGACTCCCCTGTGAGAGGCTGGGGAGGTTGGTTCCCCACTTCCGCTTTCGCCCCCTGCTCTCCTGCCGGGTGTTTTTTTTTTGCAGCGTCAGTGGGCCCACCCGTAAAAACCCTTTCATTTTTGATTTGGAAACACGCTGGTTTCCCAAACTCCACTTTCCCCACGATTGTGGCGCAGCGAATCCATTACGAGTCAAAGTGACACTGAAAACCAAAACAATAAGGTTAAAACCTAGAAAAAAAGATCAAAAAAACAAAAATTTTAATAAAATGAAAAAAGGGGGGAAAAGAAAACGAAAAAAAAACCCTAAAATTTACCCTATCAAGGACCTGTCTCCCTCAAAAAAGGGGGGGAAAAATCGCCCCAATAAGGGCGCCCCCCACACTGGAACCTAAACAAAAACCCCCTGTCCTAGCTCATCTAAATAAAAAAAAAGAAAAAAAAAAAAAAAAACATATATAAAAAGGGAGTGCACAAACAAAAAAGTGTTTGGGGAAAATAACAATACAAAGAAATATGTTTGATTTTCAAAAATATTGAATTGATGATGCTTCATGGAAGATAATCAATAACGCATAAAATTTCCAAATTCCAACGCTTTTCCCCCTAGATACTGGGGTTCTCGGGAAAAAATTTGCGTTGATAAAACAATACGGAAAATTAAGAAAAAAAAACAAAAGATGTATGCAATAATAAACTCACTCCCCCTTAAAGTGGAAAACAGGGCTGGTAAAATAGGGCGGGGTCCAGGATAAGTCATGTACAGATCCCCCCTATCTGATTACTGAGGGGCGGTCCAACAGTAACAAATTCGTGAATCACAAGCCCCATTTTAGCCAGGCAAATTAGACCCAATTAGTATCAGCGTTAGCACCCTTGACACCACAGGCCCTGTTTTCAAACGCCCAAAAAAAAAAAAAAAAAAAAAAAAAAATTGTTTCAAAGGTGTTAGAAAATGCAAGGTCCGGAACAAAACCCCGGAAAAAGCCTCGTGCTGTACGTAACGGGGAGGGAGAAAACAAAACAGTTAATAAACTACTAGACAAGATGTGTCGCTGTCACCGGGCATGCTCAGCAAACGCCGACGGCACATATAATGACTGCAATTTCCGACTGAGCCGAGGCTTGAAATAAAGAAAAATAAACATACAAAATGGCGTGAAGGGCTAAGCAGTATTTTATAAATTGTAAAAAACGAGCCTATTTGGAAAATGTTTGTATGCAGTAAAAAAGTTTTTATTTTTTGATAAACTTTTAAAAAAATCCAAACTAAGAATCCCTTTAAATTTTTATAGAGTTTAATTTTGGGATTAAAGTGTATGATTTTTAACGAAATATGGCTTATTAAAAACTGAACCTAAAAAGAAAAAAAGAAAAAAAAAAAAAAAAAATAAACGTTTGCAGTTAAAGGCGCTTTTAGTGTATATAGATATAAAAACAAGCCCCTAGGCAGGAACTTTTGTGAATAACCCGATGAATTTTTAGTTTAAAGGACCAAATAAAAGGTCCCCACACTGAAAGGGGCCATGAGGTACTCAATAGATAACGTAGGTGTTCATAGCTATAATAACGTACCAAAATATGGCTTGTTTATACTGAATTTAAAAAAAAGCAAAAAAAATATTTAAAATACAAAGATGAATTTCAAAATTAAAATGTAAATAAAAAAAATATGAAGAAAATACTATAAATAATGGAGCACTTGGCACACCATACACATATTAAAAACTGATGATGAATAAAAATGCAATATTTAGTTTAAATTGAAAATTTGCTAAATGAATGGAGCAAAGGACATAAAATAAATTGGGGACCCGTTGGCTTCAATGATTTAAGATTGAAGATCCAACGGGTTTCCCGTTGTAATAGCTTGCGGATCAAAGTCTCCCCCACGTGGAGATTGGGGGAGACCATTTCCCGATTTACAAAAAGGGAAATAAAGCAAATGGGTTATCCCCAGTGGAAAGGTATTCATATGGCGTGAGACCGGAGAGTCCTTTTATGTGTGATATCGCCAATAGTTCTAAAATACGGCCGTCCAGTTCACGCTTTGTCTTTCCAACATACATGGATGGGCATGGACAGGAACACTGATATATGACACCTTTCGTTTTGCAATTTGCATAACTGTACGAAGTGACACATGGCCTGACAAGCAGCGGTGCGGACCTCGGGGTGTTGAACCACCGAGAGTGGAGGCAGGTGAAAAGAGTTCTGCACCATCCTTGCCAGTTTTGAAGAAGCCAACAAAATGGTCAGTGCGGACGATCCCTTGTCAGCATGACCTTGTGGTGATTCTAGTTCTAGAACGATCTTTTGGAAACACTCTGAAAAAATCAGGTCCCACCAGCGACGGAGGAGGAGACGGACACAGATGCGGGATGGAGCCTTTCTCTCCGTCTTAAATCCACAAGGCCCGACAGTTTCTCAATTTTATCGGTCTTTAATTAGGCAGTGGTTCGGGGTCCAGGACTAGTGCAAGGCGGTTGCATCAGCTCTCAGGGTGCATCTCTGAGGCAAAGTCAGGCCTGTGTTGAAAGCTGTTGCCGGAGGAAGCGGAGGAGGAGGAGGTATTCCTAGACCCCCGACGTTACCAACGTCCCTGCCTTGGAAAGAGGTTGGCGCGAATTTGAGGCGGAGGAGGAAGATGAGGAAGATCAGTTTGCTAGTGCCCCTGACCCAGAGGCTTGCAAAATCAAGGCTCCATCTCTCCAATGAGTGCTTTTGGATGCTCCATTTCCTCCAACATGATCCTACGCATTAAGCCTCAGAATGAACAACAGTTACTGGGTGGGCACCCTCCTGGATCCCCGGTACAAAACAAAATCAGCACTTTCCTTCCACCCCCAAATAGAGAGTAAAAAATGCACGGAAATGGAGACCTTGCTGATTAATCAATGGAGACATCTGTTGCTCTGATTCACGTTCTTCAAATGTCACGGTGGAACAACATCAGCGACGTGACAGCAGTAGAGTGCCAAGTAGCCGTAGCGGCAGCAGCGGCAGCAGGCAAGGTGGCAGTAGCCTAATGCGTGACCTTTGGCAATCTTTATTTACCACCTCACCAACGCATGCAATGCAGGGCACACATCCAAAACACAGAGACCAACTTAAGATCATGGTGCACGACTATCTGCGTCTCAACACCGATGTTTTTGTATGTGTTCCGGACCCAATAGACTTCTGGGTATACAAAATGGACGAATGGCCCAGCAGCCAGCGTCATATCTGAGCGAACCTTCAGCACAGCTGGAGGAGTCATTACAGATAAACGCATCCGGCTTTCCACAGATAATGTGGATCGTTTGACTTTCTTCAAGATGTATCTGGCATGGATCTCTGATGACGTTGTGGCCCTAATTGCCGAGGTCACGATTTTGTTGCCCGGGCTACTTCACATTCCTCTTCAATCAGAAATGGTCCTCTTGAAAAATGTTTTTTAAAATGATCATTTCCTTACTGCAATTTTTATTCTCAAATTCCCCGCTGTTCATTATGCTGGATTTGCTTTTGAGGAAGACTGTAAAAGACACCAAGGTTTCATGACCAAAACCATATTCCATTTACTCACTCATCTTTAGAAAATTTTTTGCATTGTCAATGGTTTTTGGGGTCATGTTGCCTCACAATTTTTAACAATGGCTGAGAAGTCATATTTATAATTTTTTGGGGTCATGTTGCTGTGAGATACACCAATAATCGTGGTCCTTTGGAACAGAAATGGGGCTTCTAAGTGGCATTTCTCCCTCACAATTTTTAACAGTGGCTGAGAAGTCATATTTATAATTTTTTGGGGTCATGTTGCTTGAAATCAGCAATACTACAGGTCCTTTATAAAAAAAAAATTGTTTCTAAGACATTTTTCCTTCACAATTGTTCAAAAGTGGCTCAATGGGTCATGTTTTGAATTTTTGGGGGCATGTTACTGTGAAATACAGCTATACTACAGGTCTTATTGTAAAAAATGTGGTTTCTAACAGACATTTGTTCTTCACAATTGTCAACAGTGGCTGAATGGTCATTTTTATAATTTTTGGGGTCATTGCTGCTTTGAAATGCAGCAATTCAACAGGTCTATTTAAAAAATTTGTTTCTAACAGACATTTGTTCTTCACAATTGTAAAAGTGGCTCAAGGTCATTTTTTTGATTTTGGGCATTTTGCTGGCATGCAGCTAACTAAGGTCCTATTTTAAAAAATGTGGTTTCTAACAGAAATTTGTTCTTCACAATTGTCAAGAGTTGTATCAAGGGTGGTGGTGCTGTCAGAAACGGAATAGGTAGGACCACTGTTGAATGGACACATATTTGCCAAATTGACTTGTTTTTGCAAGATCTTTAACATAGTAGCAAAATCCTGTATGGAGACAAACTATTTAATACATTTAAAAAAGAGAAAATAAAGTCATCGGCTGGGATTCCATTCCTATTTTAAAAATGTGTTTTCTAGATAGTTATCTGACTACTAAAAAACTTGCTTGTACAAAATAGTCGGTAAAAAAAAATTCCTTTGAATTGTACAAGGGAGGTACAGGAAAACTGACCAGATGTAGGTTATTCAGAGGATATGGAGTATGGTGCACGGACAGAGACTCACAGTACAGAGACAATTTCACTCAGCAAGTTGAGTAAATGAGAAAAAGAATGCCAAAGAGAAAGGGCACCTGGTGGAACAGGAGCGTTAAAGCACCAGTATTTCCAGTGAAGCTCAATTGGATCAGCCACTCATCACGGAAGGGGCAAGCGTATACCCAGGTCTTGAACTGTGTACTGAGGAAGGCTGTGGTCTTACCTCTACACTTCCGCTTCCACACTCTGTTTACAGCACGACTGTTTTGTTGCTTGCGTCATACAGGCATTTTTACCGTGTTTAATAGATGAAGGACGCCCGCCTGGGCTACACAGACCCACTGTAAACTCCCCGCCTGGCTGCGCTGAACCTGGTGTTAATAGATGACAGATGTCTAGCCTGGTATTACTCACCGCACCCACTGTAAGTATGCAGCTGGACCTCCATGTTAAACAGATGGGCTAACGGCAGCACTGGCTCTCACCTGTTTAGGGGCTATCAGGGAGCTTCAAATTTCTCTAAAAAATCGATTTGAAAAAAGGATGATTTTCTGTGGTTGGTAAGTAGTGTCACGCGATTAGTGTCAAAAGGGTCCAGGCTGGTTCACAAATGCATAATTGACGGCTTAAAAATTTTTCTGGGGCTGTAAGAACAAAATGTCGTTACTAAAAAGTATTCTAAATGGACAATCACTGTACAAATTAGCATAAGGGTGCCACTTTGGATCTGTGGATCAAACGGTTTGGGCTCATGCTTGTGGCCAGGGACAGATATAGTTCAATGTCCAGTTCAACTTAAAATGGTGGTTCAAAGGACTCTTTTCCGGCACTTTTTATCTGTGGGTCAGGACAGGTTTCATGGTCATTCTGCCGGTAAAGGACAAGTATTATAGTCAATGTCCAGTTCAACTAAAATGGTGGTTCAAAGACTCAATTTTTCCGGCACTTTTTAATCTGTGGGTCAGGACAGGTTTATGGTCATTCTGCGGATACCAGGGATCAGATATAGTCAAAGTCCAGTTTCAAACTAAAATGGTGGTTTCAAAGACTCCTTTTTGCGGCACTTTTAAATATGGGGTCATCAAGCAGGTTTGGTGGGTCATGCTGTGTGACCTGGCAGGTATAGTCACAATGGTCAGTTCAACTAAAATGGTGGTTTCAAACACTCCTTTTTGCGGCACATTTAAACTCTGGGGGTCTATGCAGGTTTGGGGCTCATTGCTGTGGCCTGGACAGTATATTCAATGTCCGTTGAAACTAAAATTGTGGTTCAAAGACTCATTTTTGTGGCACTTTTTAATATGTGGATAAGACATGTTTAATGATCATTAAGCGGTACAGGACAGATATAGTCAATGTCCAGTTCAACTAAAATTGTGGTTTCAAAAGACTCCTTTTTGCGGCACATTGTAAATCTGGGGTTCATGCAGTTTTGGGCTCATCTGTGGTCCAGGCTAGGTATATTCAAATGTCCGTTTGAACTAAAATGGTGTTGAAAGACGCCTTTTTGCCGGCACTTTTTAAATGTTGGGGGTACATGCAGGTTTGGGGTCATGGCTGTGGCCCCGGGACAGGTATAATCAATGTCCCGTTCAACTTAAAATGGTGGTTCAAAGACTCTTTTTACGGCACTTTTTAATCTGTGGTTGAGGGGTGTCAGAAAGGTTAATGTCATTTCTGCGGTACAGGACAGATATAGTACAATGTCTAGTTAACTAAAATGGTGGTTCAAAGACTCCTCTTTTTCTGGCACTTTTTAATATGTGGTGTCAGAAGGTTTTAATGTCATTCTGCGACAGGCAGATTAGTCAATGTCCAGTTTCAACTAGAATGGTGGTTGAAAGGGACTCCTTTTTCCGGCCACTTTTTAAATCTGGGGGGGTTCATACAGGTTTTGGGGTCATGATGCGTTTCAGGACAGGGATATTCAATGTCCGATTCAAGTAAAATCGGTTTGTTCAAATCAAACTGCTTCCTGACACTTTTTAATTTGTGGGTGATGCAGGTTTAAGGGTCATGCTGTGGTACAAGACAGGGATAGTGAATGGTCTGTGACTTTTTTTCTGTGGTTTTATAATACTCTAAGTGTGTTGCTAAGATGTAGGCAATATCCATTTGATCTGTGTGGATGTTAATTCCTAGCTTCTCCAGCCCTGTTTGGGTGTAAGAATGAAGGTGTTGTTGCTCTACCATAGACTTTACTGGGCTCATTCGCTCCGTGATAATCTATTATCCTGGACTATCGGGAAATTCGTCTTGAATAATTGCCGATATCGACTATCGACCCGATGACGATAGTCAACGTAATCGCTCATCACTAGTAATCACAAAATAAATATACCAATTAACCTTGTATAAATACTGCAGAAATATATGATTTTGTGTACAAATAAATATACATGTCTTAATACATTTTGTTGAAAGTTTAATATGCTTTCCAGCTGTTTCTTCATTTTGAATGCTTCCAGAAACTTGCATCTGCTTTCATGGTAGAGGTTCCTAGGTAGAAATATCCCCTTGCATCTTGTAAATGGTGTACAAATGAAGAACCTGAAAGTATCTGTCTCACAGCACTTTTCTCTTCATGCTATGTCAAGACATAGAGAAATAAATGTACGAAACAGAAAATGGAACAGCTCTAAAGATGATACCCACTTATACATGTGTGATTGAGATTGAATGCTAAGGACTAGAGATGGCCGAATTTCTCAAAATTCGGTTCGGTCACTTCGCCGAATTTTCGACAATATTCGTTTCGGTCGAATTACTTCGGCACGTATCACGTTAAAAAACAGCTATTTCCAGGCTGCCCAGAGCCTGCAGGGTGCTGTAGAAACGTTGCTTGCCATGCTTAAAATATTTGCAGGAAGGGAGTTCGGTTTGGTCTTCATCAATGTTGTGTTTTAGTATGACACGCACATGACTGCGCCGCTCTTCGAATCGCTTCACTATAAAATTCCCTGGCACTTAAGAGGGCAAAAACTGACCAAAAAACTCAAGCGGGAATGTAGCCTGATAAAGTCATGCCAGCGAAAGCTGGAAAAAACAACTGAGAGCTCAGGTGGCAACATTAGTGATAGGAGTGTGGAAGGGTGACGGCGAGGCAGCCACAGCAGCATGAGGTCAGGCAGTGGCCCAAGAATATTCTGAGGCGGCAAAACAGTATTAGGGCCATCATGAGTGGCACAATCACACATGTGTGGAGGTCAGTTGGCCAGCAGCATCAGCATGAGGTCAGGCAGTGGCACAATGACATTCTGGAGGCGGGGGAAAAACAGGGTATTATGGCACAGATGTGGCACAATGATACAGTGTGGAGGTCACGGCGGCAGCAGTATGAGGTCAGACAGTGGCACAATGACATTATGGAGGCGGAAAAACAGTATTAGTACACAGAGTGGCACAATCACACAGTGTGGAGGTCACGGCGGCAGCAGTATGAGGTCAGACAGTGGCACAATGTCATTATGGAGGTGGCAAAACAGTATTAGGCCACAGAGTGGCACAATCACACAGTGTGGAGGTCACGGCGGCAGCAGTATGAGGTCAGACAGTGGCACAATGACATTATGGAGGAGCACAAAAATGATAACCGCACAGAGTGGCACAATCACACAGTGTGGAGGTCACGGCGGCAGCAGTATGAGGTCAGACAGTGGCACAATGACATTATGGAGGCGGAAAAACAGTATTAGGGCACAGAGTGGCACAATGATACAGTGTGGAGGTCACGGCGGCAGCAGTATGAGGTCAGACAGTGGCACAATGCCATTCTGGCGGAGCCTAACCTGTTCTTGTCCACTGAGTGGCACAATGATACAGTGTGGAGGTCACGGCGGCAGCAGTATGAGGTCAGACAGTGGCACAATGACATTGAACGGAGGCGGAAAGACAGTATTAGGGCACAGAGTGGCACAATCATACACAGTGTGGAGGTCACGGACAGGAGCAAGCAGCGATGAGGTCAGAGCAGTGGCACAATGACATTTGGAGGTGGCAAAATAGTATTAGGCCACAGAGTGGCACAATGACTCAGTGTGGAGGTCACGGCGGCAGCAGTATGAGGTCAGGCAGTGGCACAATGACATAATGGAGGTGAGACAACAACAGTATTAGGCTCAAGAGTGGCACAATGAACAGTTTGAGGTAGGCAAAACTGAGATTGAGGCCAAGAGTGGCACAATGAATGAGAGTCGGAGGTCGGCAAGAGCAGCATGAGGTCAAGAGTGGCACAATGAACAGTGTGGAGGTGACTGGACAGGAGCAACAGCATGAGGTCAGAGAGTGGCACAATGACATTCTGGCAGGTGGCAAAATCAGTATTAGGCCACAGAGTCGGCACAATGACGAGGCGGAGGTCACGGCCGGCAGCAGCATGAGGTCAGCAGTGGCACAATGACAGAGGTGGAGGTGATGACAGGAGCAAACAGCATGAGGTCAGAGAGTGGCACAATGACATTCTGCAGGTGGCAAAATAGTATTAGGCCACAGAGCGGCACAATGACTGAGAGCGGAGGTCACGGCGGCAGCAGCAGCATGAGGTCAGGCAGTGGCACAATGACAGAGAGTGGAGGTGATGACAGGAGCAACAGCATGAGGTCAGAGAGTGGCACAATGACATTCTGCAGGTGGCAAAATAGTATTAGGCCACAGAGCGGCACAATGACTGAGAGCCACGGCGGCAGCCGCATGAGGTCAGACAGTGGCACAATGACAGAGAGTGGAGGTGATGACAGGAGCAACACCATGAGGTCTGATAGTGGCTCTTTGCCATTCTGCAGGTGGCAAAATAGTATTAGGCCACAGAGCGGCACAATGACTGAGAGCGGAGGTCACGGCGGCAGCAGCATGAGGTCAGGCAGTGGCACAATGACAGAGAGTGGAGGTGATGACAGGAGCAACAGCATGAGGTCAGAGAGTGGCACAATGACATTCTGGAGGTGGCAAACAGTACCAGGCCGCAGAGTGGCACAATGACACAGTGTGGATGTCACGGCAACAGCAACAGCAGCAGCAGCATGAGCACATAGAGTGGCACAATGGACAGAGTGTTTAGGTGGGTGGCAATACCAGTCCCTGGTAAAGACGGGGGGTGGCAGATGGAGAAACTATCGCAGATGTGTGGGCCATCGGCGGGGGGCGGACGAATTGTGCTGGAAAGGGGAACCCCGTGACCCTAAGCATTGGTGTGTGGGAAAACCTGGCCGATCCCCGCTGATTTCTTAAAAAAAGGGCAGTGTTCAACTTTAGTGGAAGCGGTTTCCCCGGGGTAAACGATGGCCCCCCCGCACGAACACCCGCTTGATGCCACACTACTGGCGGGGAGGACAGCTTCTCCCACTGAAAACTCGGCAAAGTTGCGGGCCACAATCCCGTTTGGCTGCCCCCGTAGTCCCGGGGTTTTCTAAAAGGGGTGGCAGAGTGTGCCAAGTAGGCCCAACCCTTTGTTCAGGGAATGCTCCTGTCCCGCTGTGTGCGCTGGGTTTGGGACTGCCCCCCCTCCTAGGGGGTGAAGGAAGCTGCTCTTAGTGATCCAGACTTAGGTTTCTGTGATGGAGCTGGTCGCTCCCCACCCCCCCCCCCTTCCCCCAGCGCCGGGCGTAGTACGTGAGGCTGAGGGAAACCCCCCCGGGCGACCTGTAGAGGAGGGGCGATGCCGCACATAGGGGAGGGCAAAATGATTACGGAGGATTTCCCTATAGTATTTGAGTTTGTCTTCCCTCTCATAGCTGGGGGAAAAAGGCTCCCCTTTTGGGCCCCGGTAGCAGGGTCCAATTGGGTGGAGAGCCAGAAGTCATCCCCCTGCGGATGTGACTATTCGGTGCACTAGCCAGGCAAATAAGCTGTGCGGGACACGCCAGTATCCCAGGGGCTCCCCGCCCCCATTTTCCCCTGTATACTCCACGGTGCTTGGGAGTCATCTGCTCGTCTTTCCCCATTCCATCCACCCCCTCCAGCTGCTCCCGTCCTCCTTCTTGTCACCGGGTAGAAATCCCCCATTTACCGACAATGCTTTGCCCCAATGTTCCTTCCCCCCCTTTCCCCCTTCCCTTTGTCCCCCCGGACTATGTGGACGAGATGTGTGCCAATCCCAGTCCCCGCCAGACAGATTTTTAGCAT
>JAODAL010079205.1:0-12656 GCA_025379985.1 Phyllomedusa bahiana | reverse complement strand
AGTGGTAAAATAAAAAGTAAGCCAAGGGGTTTTGCTGACTTCTTAAACTTATATTGAAAAATTAATTACGATTGAGTATCTGATTTGCATGAAAGGTGCCGATAAAAATTTTTTGGGGCTCATCGCCAAATGCCTGGGCCCCCTTTCCATCCCCCGCCCCTAACACCCCTTCCCAGGCAAAACCCATTCACTTTTTGTGGCCCCGCCCCCTTCATGTCCCATTTTTTTTCCCTGTTTTTTTGACGTTTTCTGATGCTTGGGGGGAAAAAGGAGGGGCCCCCAGAGACGCATCTAAAAATTAGCAGTGGTTTATTATGCGGCTAGAGGAACACCAGCGGTGTTTACTGGAATCACCTTGGGTTTCCCTCGCGCCTGCGGTTCTTGACATGCAATTTTTTGGAGCATACCCGCAAGAGGACCCGACAGGAGCGAGGCAAACAGGCAGCGGAAATCTCTCATGTAAACCCCACTGTATTATCGGCAGTGATAAAGTCATGCTAATTGTTAGTTTGGTTTGGGGTCGCCCTTTTTGGTCCCAGAGACGGATCTAAAAAGCGTATGTTCATACAGAGGCATAACTGTGGGGGGCCCCCTCCTATCCCCTGGCCCTGTTGGGGGGAAGGATGGGGCCCTTTTTCCCCAAAAAGGGCCAGGGGATGGAGGGGGCCCCCCACATTTGTGGTGGGTGGGAAGGGGCGCACTGTAGGGCTGCTGTTTTTGGGGGGGGGGCCCCCCGCTGCTGCTGTTGTTGGGTGGGAGGGGGGGCCCCCCCACACTGTAGGGCTGCAGAAGAGCTGAGGGGGTCTGTAGCCACGTTGCGTGCTGCATGGAGGGGGCCCGCGCTCCCAGCCAGCGGCGCTCCGCCTCTTATATTTTAAAATGTACTTACATCATGTCTGCGCCATGCCGCTGTAGCCGGAACCGGGCCCTCCTCCTCTGCCGCGCCGCCGCTGAGACTGCCCAGTGGCAGGATGCGGAACAACTTGAATTTTTGAGGCCCCCCCCCTGGGGGTGGACCCTCACGATTTTTTTTTTTCAAGCCGGGGATGAGGGCGGCTCCGGACAGCAGCGTGGTGCAGGCTGTGTAAGTACATTTTAAGATGTAAGAGGCAAGCACGCTGTGGTGGGGCGCGGGCCCCCCCTGCAGCCTGCAGCACGCAATTTTGGTTTGGCCGCTGAGGGCCCCCACGAGGCGCGGCGCTCGACTGGCCGTGCTCTGTTATGTAGTTGAAAAAAGGGGGCCTGCTTGAAGGGGGGCCCCGTACAGGTTATGGTTGTCCCCCTGAGGGGGCCTGTTGCTGCCTTATATGTATTTATGTGACCCCAAGGGGTTCGCTCCCTCAAGGGGCGAGAAGGGCCCTCTTGTTGTAACTAATTTAAAGGTTCCAACCATAAAACCCTCTGCTCCCGGGTTAACAGGCTTTTAAGGCCTCTAGAAACCTGCCGAAAGCTGGCCTGGAATGTGGGAACATCACTCACACATTTCTAGGTCAAGGCCAAGTTTTGGCTGACCTATATAAGTCAGAAGGGTCAGGTGAGTAGGGAGTGGTTCCCATCCTGACCCTCCAGCTTACTTTGATGTGGGATCCTTTGGGCTAAAAAGTGCTCCCACCTGAGCTGGAGCTCCTCCAGAATTATCCTGGGTCTCTTGGTGGCTTCTTTATGTAGTGCTCTCCTTGAGCAGAAAACACTTGCTTCTCTAAGACAACAGTTCTGCTTGGATTAATCAACAGGTACACAGGTCTGAGGCTTACATGAGTCCTGACTACGAGCCACAGCCCCGACACATGAAAGTCTGAATTTTCCCCAATTAAATCCCTTAGTGCATTATCTAGCTGACACCATTTTTTAATTCCCCTTAATGGGGGTTTCCTGAAACGTGCACGTACCTGTTGGGAATCTATGTTCCCTTTTTTTGTACATTCGTGGAGGACAGGAATTTGAGACACCATCTCTCCCAAGTCAGTCTTCAACAATACATTGGTAGGCATAGTGTCAGAAATTCCCACTTCTCTCACTCCTCTTCATGGTCCCCAGTCCAGATAAACACAGGCCATGTGTACAGCAGAACTGACTCATCTAAATCCTGTTAAGGACATGGTCTTTCCCATAATAATATCCTATATATTGAACATCTCTGGACATACAACGCCATATTGCTCCGGTTTTTTGGCCAAAATATTTTGAAGCCCCCGTGACAAAAATTGAAAATTGTGCTGGTTCTTCCCTCCAGTCTCAGCCAGAAGGTAGACAGAAGGTCCTGCCCTGGGAGGGCACTGTAGAAGTAAAAGCATTCTTCTTCATAACGGGACAAGTGGCATAACAGTCCCACTTTTTTAATGTAAAGCTTTGCAATGCCAATAAAATATGTGTGGGCTTGGCTCGGGGAAAAAAGGCAGAGTCCCCGAGTATCAGTTGGAAGAGAGGGAGAGGTCCCCAAAGACTTTTCTTCCTCCAGCGAACCGGTGTTTTTTCCGGTTCCCGGGTTCCCGTTGCAACATATGGTCTGCTCTGTGCATTGAACTTGAATTCTTTTCCGTGACTTCTGTATCAACAGCCTGTTGGTAAACAGGATCAGTTGCAGGTGCAGACCAGAGTCACAGGCGCCCAACTGTTATAAGGCCATTCCAAGAGAGGAGTCTATGCCCCTTATAGAACTGTTGCTACAAATGTCCTCAGGGGAAACTATCTTTGGGGCAAGTCCTTATTTGCATTCCCGGTGTGTGGCGATTTTTTTCGACAAAGTTGAAATTGGAAAGGTTTTTATGGTGATCAAAAATTTTCAGATCATGCGATAATTAAGGTTAAAATCTGTGCATCATCTATTAAATCGCGCCATTTTCGGCGCTTCCTGTAATTTTGGCGGCCAGCAAATCAGATTACAGAATAGAGCAGGTAAAGATGTTTTTGTGCGACATATGACTGGGGATGTGTATTTGTGATTGGCTGGAAAAAATCACATGACCTGAATTACATAAAAACAGCGTTTCCTGTTCAGCCTTAGTGTCTCTCAGGTACTCATGGGAACAGGACCTGCGCTCTGCCTGTGGCCAAACAGCTCAGCGAAATTAGTCTATTTCTGCACAGAGAAACTCTACTATTAGCTGTGACCCTTTCCCAATTTAGTTAGATTAGAGTTTTGAAGATTTTATGTAGTTAGCTAGAGAATTTTAAAGCAGCATCTACCGCTGTAAAGTCATGGGGGAGGGGGGGGGGGGGGGGCCCCACGGGCGAAAACACAGACAAGCTCTATCTATAAAGAACACTGGATAAAGTTCACCAAGACTTAGTGTAGACATTGCACTGCAATATTTTTATTATTAACAGTTTGCTATTGAAATATTTCCTGGATATTGAGCAGCCTGAACTTATATTGGATACACATCATTTCTAGTAACTGCAGGTCTTTTTGTTGGGTGCAAAACTCCATTTTTAAATTATCAGATACATTTCAGATAGGTGTTCATTTTCAATTTTACCCATTCCACCTGTGTTGATATATCCACCTTGCAGTTAAATTAAAATTTCCAGCAATCTTGTAGTCAGCACAGGTTTTTTGTTTCCAAAAATACCGCGTATCATACGAAAAAAAAAACAGATACGTGTTTTTTTACTTTTTTCGCACCCACTTTGTTCATTGATGCAGCATCCATGTAAATCTTAAAACAGCAATTCTATAGTCACCACAGGTGAATTTAAAGGTGCAAAAAATACCGTGCATTATACGAAAGCATAACAGATACGTGTTTTTTTTCTTTTAACGCACCCAGCCTTTGTTCATTGACGCAGCATCCACATAAATCTTAAAAAACAGCAATTCTATAGTCACCACAGGTGAAATTTAAAGGTGCAAAAATACCGTGAATTATACGAAAACACAAAAGATACATGTTTTTTGACTTTTGCGCAACCGCTTTGTTCATTGACACAGCATCCACGTAAAAACTTAAAACAGCAATTCTATGTCACCCAGGGAAATTGAAAGGTGCAAAAAATACTGTGTATTATAGGAAAACATAACAGATACGGTTTTTTTTTACTTTTGCCGCACCCGGGTTTTTGTTCTTTGAGCAGATCCATGTAAATCTTAAAACGAAATTTCTATATCACCAAGGTGATTGAAAGGTGCAAAAAATACCGTTATTATACGAAAACATAAAAATTTACGTGTTTTTTGCTTTTGCGCACCCAGTTTTGTTCATTGACGCAGCTCCACGTAAATCTTAAAACAGCAATTCTATTAATTGAAAGGTGAAAAAAAATACCGTGTTTTAAATAAGAAAACAAAAGATACTGTTTTTTTGATTTTTTGCCACCAGTTTGTTCATTGACCAGCATCCCGTAAACTTAAAACAAAATTTCTATAGTCCCAAGGGAATTAAAAGGTGCAAAAAAATGCGTGATTATACGAAAACATAACAGAACATTTTTTTTTACTTTTGCGCACCCAGCTTGTTCATTGACGCGCATCCACTAAATCTTAAAACAGAAATTTTTAGTCCCACGGGTGAAATTTGGGGTGAAAAAAAATACCGTGTATTAGTGAAAAACTACAGATAGTGTTTTTTTGATTTTGCGCACCCAGCCTGTTCATTAACCAGAAATCCACGAAATTTTAAAAACAGAAAATACTATAGTTACCAAGGTGAATTAAAAGGGTGAAAAAAAATACCGTGTATTATACGAAAACATAACAGATCGTTTTTTTGCACTTTTGCCCAGTCCAGATTTTTTTGTAGACACCTTGCATTTAAAATTTTGAATCCAAAAATTTTGTTTTGATTAGAGGGATTTGAGAATAGCTGTGATTTCCTCTTTTAAAAAGAGACTTTCAAAACTTTTGATACCTTCCAAATTTTTATATTTCTGAACATGGAGCGAAATGGAGTGGTAACGAGAAAGAGGGGGGGTAGACATGGGGGTAGGGGTATGAGAGAAGGTGCTCCTTCCAGGGCTGGCGACAACACGATCCCCAGGGGATCGTCTTTAGGACCGTAGGCCTGTCATCGCGGGTCAGGGCCCGGGAAATCTAAGTAACGAACATCGTCCCCAAATCGTCCTTCAGTGGTTAATGAAACCTGATCCACGTCTTACCTCCCGTCCCCCATCACGGCCCCAAAAAGTCGTCATCAGCATCGTCAGCAAGGATCATGCGGGTTTTGGGGGCATGCTGTGGTCCAGAAAGGCATAGTCAATGTCCAGTTCAACTAAAATGGTGGTTTTGAAAACTCCCTTTTTCCGGCACTTTTTAAATCTGGGGGGTTTGCAGGTTTGGGGCTCAGCTGTGGCCCAGGACAGGGATAGTCAATGTCCAGTGAAAAATAAAATGGTGGGTTTAAAGACTCCTTTTTTTTGGCACTTTTTTAAAAGTGGGGGTCATGCAGGTTTGGGGGTTTATGCTGTGGCCCAGGACAGGTATAGTCAATGTCCAGTGAAACTAAAATGGTGGTTGAAAGATTTTTTCCGGGACTTTTTAATCTGGGGTATGAAAGGGTTTGGGGGTCTGCTGTGGCCAGGACAGGTATAGTCAATGCCAGTGAAACTAAAATGGTGGTTGAAAGATCCTTTTTTGGACTTTTTAATTGTGGGGGCAGCAGGTTTTTGGGTCATGCTGCGTTCCGGACAGGTATATTCAAAGTCCCCGTTCAAGTAAGATGATGGTTCAAATCATACTGCCTTCTGGCACTTTTAAATTTTTGGGGGATGAGGTTTTTTGGGTCAGGTGGGACAAAACGGGATAGTGAATGTTTTTGGGGTTTTTTTTCTGTGGGTTTTATAACTAAGGTGTTGCCTAAGAGTAGCAGGGATCCATTTGACTGTTGTGGATGTTAATTCCAGCTTCTCGCCCTGTTTGGGTGTAAGAATGAAGGTGCTGTTGCTTCCCATAGACTTTAAGGGATCGGGATGTCGACATGATATGAAAAACAAAAACGATGGTGGCCCCACTATCGACTACCCCGATGCGTAGCCAAGTAATCGCTCAACACTACTCCTGAGTGTTGCTAGTGTCTTGCTCAAGTGTTGTGAATAGCTGCTCCAAGTCCTGCTCCATTAACTTGCGGATCAGCAGGTCTTTTGTCTTGTCAGTCATATCAATCCCTCTCTGCTCACAGATGTTGATGAGAGTTTCCTTGCTCTGTTTCTTGTATAGGATTGCCATCTCAAAAACCCCCTTTTACAAATAAAAGATAGGAAAGAAAACAGGGAAGAGGAAGACTGTTTGCAAATATGTCACACATAAGCACTGAGTCTGTCCTTATAGAACTGGTTAACTCCCCACAAAAATACTACTAGTCCTTTAGAGCAGGGTATATTTGCTTAAACCAAGCACTAATGCTCTAATAAGAATATTCCACCGCTTTACCACCAGTTTGTCATGTATACACTTACAAGCACGTGAGGTGGGGGCCACTGTAAAGGAGCTAATTTATTTCCACTCAATCCTGTTTGCAATCACCTTTCACTCAGGTGGCAAACTGAGCATAAAGCACATCCGAACACAGTCCAGGCACTCCAAAAGTATCCACTGTCACCACCTTCTTCAAAAGAAATCAGAGATCAGAAAAAAGGAACCTGATACCCACAAACAGCACTTTCTGGCACTCACAAGGTTAAACACTAATGCATGCTCTCAGAATCACAGGGTAAACACTTAGGGCCACATGAAAGAAAACTTTTTAGGTCAAAAAATCACTTTGTTGCCCTAGGTAACATGGGCAAAAAAAGTGAGTTTTAGACCTATAAGGTTTTTCATACAGTGTCCCTTAGTCAAGGTATGGTTTTTTTAGACCCAAAAACAAGGCCCGATTTAAAAATTTTTTTTAGCTTAATAGAAATGTTAAATTTATAAAAAGGATGGACAAGGTATATTTAATTATCTCTGTACTATAATTGACAATTTGAATGTGGATGAGGATTGACAAAATTGGGTGGCTAGATGAATGCCTGATCAACTTTGAGGTAGGTTACCTCTAGGTTTTATGTCTGGAGAAGCACTCATGGAGATAACCTCTGATCCCTAATAAACAATGTTAAGGGTTTTATTACCAGAGCAGGCCAGCTTTATGACCAGGTTAATGAACCTGTATAAACATTTTGTAGACAATGAATACACATTCAATTTGCAGTTAGGGAGGGATTAACAAAAACCCCATGTAGAATAAAATATAAAAAACATAATATTCTTCATATTAAGTTTAAACAGACCTTATTACAGTATCATCATGTCCTTAATAATCTTGTTTCAGAGGCCATTTTTTTTAAAAATTATTTTTCGTGATCATTTTGAATTTGAAAATTTTGTGGAAATTTACATGTGAAAAAAAGGACACCTTTAAAAAGTGTTATTTATTTTATTCACTGATTTTTAAAACCCAAATTCATGAAGTTAAATGCCCAAAAGAATTTATAATCAAACAGTAAACAGATTTCTTTTACAAAAAAGTTTAAATCATAGAAGCCAAATTTTTGTTTTGTGCAATCATCTGTTCTAAACCTGTTTAAAATTAAAATATTGAATAGCTCAGTAGCCCTAAAAAATGTTTATGATGCTAAACCCCATGAACCTCAACCAAATGAACTTGTATGAAGCAATTAATAAAAGAAAAATAAAGGGAACTGAAAGGCCCTTCCCCAGCTTAAAATTGTTTGCAAACGAGGAAAAACAGAACAAAATTTGGGTGTATGGAAAGATTTGTTGGCATTGAGTTAGCAAAATGTATAACTATTCCCTGTCCCATTGGGGTGTTTTTTGGAATGACACACACCATAAAAAGTTCTGGTTTTAAAGTCCAACATGGCTTTTTCGTGGAAAAAAAAAAAAAAACCCAGTATATAAATACAAACAAAATCAGTCCCTGACCCTAAGCCAACTCACAAGGGCCTTATGTATGAAAAATGTTAGTGGTAAAACGTTTTGTTTTTCCATACAAATAATCAAGGGTTCAGTTTTTTATACAGAGTCCTGAAAATTTAAAAGTGAGTCTTTACTGCCTGTCTACAATGAAGGGATTTTTAAAGGGGGAAAGGGAGGGATAGCAAAGTGAAGGGAGATAACAGAGCTCAGAGCTGAGTATGGTTGGGGGGGAAAAGAGTGGTCGATAAGAGGCCACAGAAAAAGGGTATGCAATAGTCTAGATGAGAGATGACTATCCTTTTTGTATCTAAGTTAAGGAATAAGTATTTTTAAGGTGGAGGCAACAGGCAAATGTAACGGCTGAAGGACAAAGTGGAGTCAAAGGTTATCCTAGGGCAGCGGACTGGCAGGACCAATTAAAGTGATAGATCTGATGGGGGTTAGAGTGGGACAGTGGAAATATAATAAACTCTGTTGTCTCCATAATTAGTTTTAGAATTCATAAGGAAAAGGAGGATATGAATGATAGACATTCCAGGAACCTGGAGAGCAGAGTGTTTATACCTTGGCTGTAAATGTAAATTTTAGTGTCGTCAGCATGAAGGTTGTAATGAAAGCCTTGTTGTGTTCCACAGACAATATTATAACACTCAATGCATGTCTCAGCTGGTGTTTTTTCACATTGCACTAAATTACGCGGAAAAAGCCGCATGCTCTTAACAGACACAAGAAAAATTTTTGTCATGCTTGTTTCCTTTCATTGTGACTGTGACATCACAGCTAAACTCTGAACTGTGCTATAAACATAGATAAAAAAAAGTTATATTTTTGGGCTCTTTCACAATGGCTGAAATATCAATAGACAGTGTAATTGCTTCCAAAGGAAAAATGCCCCAAAAGGTGGTTTACCCGTTTTCCCGTTGATTGGAAAATTTAAGTTTTTTTTTAGTCCATTGCCCAATGTTGCCTCAAAGATCTTTAGAGTCTACCAATTCTACTGGTGCTGGCTAGAATGGTATTAAATTTTGCCCCCCATTTAGTATTTTTGAGCAAGTTTAGTGCCCCTTTGGGGTTTTATTTTGTAGAAGGACTAAAACGTAATCAAAGATGATTGATGAAACTTCTGGGAGTTTGAAGAGATAACTGAGATTGGATAGTACATAACAGATTTACATAGCACAAACAATAATACGAGTTTAAAATTTTAGTAACTGCACTCAGCCCAAAAGAAAATGCAGGTTCCTGTCTCTTTAAGTAATACTTTTATTCTTTCATTACAAAAAGAAAATCCATTATTCAGTTTTGCTCCTTAAAAATAATTATACAAAATGCTTTTCAGTGATAAATATTAATAGCAATATTCCTTCCTAAGTACTTATCTGTCCCTGATAACATGCATAAAATCAAATAGTTCCTTACAGCTATACATTTGCTTTAAGGGCTCCCTTGTGGACTACTGTATTCTGCAGACAAGTTTAGTTTATGCATAAGGCAAGCAGAACCTAATATATCAAATCTTACCAGCAAGATATATGCACATTGCATTTTGTATTTTATTATCACAGTGTTGTTGCTCAGAGGCCATTAATACTCCCAAAGCCTTTTAAAATGCAATATATTTTTTTGGCTGGATGCTTATTTAATCTATTCTGAGACATGCCCATGTTTCAAAATGGCAAAATTCTAAACTTCTTACCATATTTTACCTGTTTTTTTTACTGCTAGCTGCCTTGATATTTCCGTCCAGCTGAGAAAGTAGTTTGTTTTATTTAACTATTAAATTATTAAAAGCAGCTAAAAAATAATTGTAGAACAAATGTTTGTATGCGTATAATTTTTTGTTTAAATGTTCAATATTATTGTGCAAAAAATATTTTCTTTTAGTCATTATGACCCATTACAGGCGCATTATTTAAGGTCACTTTTAGTGGGCTACAAATAGTCCAGCTCTATGCAAAATTGCATATGTAATATCAAGATAAGAATCATATACAATTAGGACAAAAACAGGGAAACCTATCTCATACAAAAGTTATTGTAAAGTGTTTCTCTTTTTTAATGTCCAGTACACTGTACCTACTGAGAACGTCTATACAGGTATCTAATGAGGGACTATATACCTCCCTAATATGGGGAACTTTATACTTATCTATCTACTGAGGGGGCCTAAACACTCACTTAATTTGGGATTATACACCTCATCACTTACTGAGTAGATCTGTAAACTTAGTGAAGGAGCCTATTTACCTACATTATAAGGGAAAATATATACCTACCTACTGTGGGATGTCTATATACTTACCTACCTACTGAGGGGCCTGAAAAGCTACCACATGGGGGCCACCTATTTACCTGCATATTTACCAATCTAATGGGGGACTTATCTTCCTAAAAGGTGCTTAAATACCTATATACAGAAAGAGGACTTTACCTACTTAATAGAAAGAGTTTGCTACTTCTGACTAGTGTTATAATCGACAAAGTTGAAATCGGCACGGTTTTTATGTTGATCGGAATTTTCCGATCACGCAATAATTTAGGTGAGAATCTGCGCAGAATCTATTAATATCGCGCCATTTTTGGCGTTTCCTGTCATTTTGGCGGCCAGAAAATCAGCTTAAGAATAAGCAGGGTGAGCTGGGTGTGCAAGCATAACGGGGATTGATGGTTGGGGATTGCTGGAAAAATCACATGACCCTTTTTTACATAGAAACCCCTTTCCCTGGTCAGATCGTGTGTTGTGTGTCTCATAAGAGCGGCGGGGTTTTAGCTTTCCCCTTTAATACAGCCAGCAACACAGTTTTCTTTTTTTCACACATAAAAAGAATAAACAACAATATGCTTTTAGCGGGGAACATTGAAATAGTAGATTAGGAATTTCAGTTTTTATTTTAGTTGGGCTGAAAACTTTGAAAGAAGCATTATGTTTAAAGCCGCAGGGTAGGGGGGGGGGGTGGGGGTGGGTGGGTTTGTGGGCGAACACAGACAACAGGCTCGGGTTTTTGAAAAGAGAGTGTTATTTGCATCCAGATGCTTTGAACCTGCATTGAATATTACCAGTTTTTGGCCATTTTTTTGGTGGATATTACTTTTGTATTTTTTGCAGCCTGTCTTATATTAGGATACAGAACTTTTCTGTAACTGCGGGTGTATGTGATAGTGAAAAACCCACCTTTTTATTATTGACACGTTTTAAATTATTTTTTTTCTTTTTTGTGACCCCATTTTTTGTTAAAAACACCCCCCCCTTTGTATTACAAAGGGATACAGAACTTTTCTGGTCACGCGGGTGTATTTCTTTGGTGAAAAAAACCCTTTTTTTATTACCCGTACACAATTTAAATTAGGTTTTTTTCATTTTGGGAGCAGGCCATTTTTTTTTAAAAGACCCATTTTTGTACTTAATTACCATACAAAAATTTTTGCTAGTAATTGCTGTTGTATTTCTAGGTGAAAAAAACCACCTATAATTATCGCAAAATTTTAATTAGTGTTTTTCATTTTGGGCCAGCCCAGTTTTTTAAAAAGACCCTTTGTACTACAATAGGATACAAAACTTTTCTAGTCCCCGCAGGTGTTTTTTCATAGGTGCAAAAGCCACCTTTTATTACCCTACAAATTTTAATTGGTTTTTTTTTCACATTGCCGGGCCCAAATTTTTTATATTACCATTAGAGAGGGGGCTTTGATTTAATGAAGTGGAATTCTTTTAGAATTTCAGGGAAAACCGGGTTTTGAACGAAGTTTGAATTTGGGGGGGTTCGGGTGAACGAAGTGTCTTTTCATTGACAAAATGGCTGCAGCACAGTCGTTTCATGGGGCAAAGCACTCTGGGAGGAAGAAGGGCAAGCCGGGATGACAGGCAGAGATGAAGCCAATCAGAGACCGGCGGGATTCTGTGACGTCCCGCACAATAAGTCCGGGGGGGCGACGCTGGAAGCTCACACTCCTCTCACTGTACTGATCGGGGAAATGCTGCTGCGGTGATTGTGAAAACTAGCTCTTACTGAAGGACTGATTTTTAACAACGATTTTTTTGGGGGGTCTCAGCTTGTCTCAAAGACTGCTTCTCTTTTTGTTTTATTTTAGATTTTTTTGGGGGGATTGGATTGAAGTCCAGTGGGATCCACTGCAGCTGCATATACATTTTAATGCTATTGCTCCAGCCATGAATATCCAAGGGGATCTAAGCCCTTCCCGTTTTATTTATTTAAAGAAACAGCGTTTTTACAAACAAATACCACTTTATTTTTGGGTGCTCAATTTTTTTGCCAATTACATCCGGGTTAAAATTAAGCGTTGTTTTTTTCTGTGGTGACTCCCAAAAAACCGCTTTTCCCGCCAAAAAATACAATTTTTCCTTTCCTAATTCACAAGCGAAAGGGTTTAAATTTCAAATTTTTCTCTTGTTGTGTAGCGTAGAAAAAAAACGCCATTGTAACACGCACAAGCTCGTATTTTTTTGTTTTCTCAAATTTTTTTGGGGCAAATTCATCCAGGGGGTTTAAATTTAAACATTGTTTTTCTGCTATGGGGACTCCAAAAACTGTCTTTTCACCGCCCAAAAAATACAATTTTCCCGAGCCCATTCACAAGCGAAGGTTTTAAAAACAAATTTTTTCTCTTTTTGTGTAGAGAGAAAACACGCCCTTGTAACACGCTTCAAAGCTCGTATTTGTGGGTTTCTTTTGTTTGCCCCCAAATTTTCATCCAGGGGTTTTAAATTTAAACATTGTTTTTCTGCTGTGGTGAAAAATAAAACCGTTTTTTCACCCCCCAAAAATTACAATTTTCCTGTAAC
>JAODAL010079204.1:0-12657 GCA_025379985.1 Phyllomedusa bahiana | reverse complement strand
GGGTATTTGGACAGTGAATGTAACAATTTTGTGTTAACTGGAAACATTTACAACAGAAATCTCCATATTGGTCATTCCATAGAAGCAAATTTCTTTGGGTGTGCACCAGTTTATTAATATGCTCCTCCATTGTCCACTGCAGTGGAAGAATACGTGGTCTAAATCTATAGAATAAAATCTACTGTAATTTTGCTATAAATCCAGACCAGAAATCTACACCAATTGATGCAAATTATGTTATGTTTATTGCGGATTTTACTGTGGATTTTTCTATATTGACTTCAATGGGAAATGGCAAAATCTAGACTAAAATCTGCAAATAAACCATTTCTGCGGATTTTGGTGCAGTGAAGGTAATATGAAAAAGTTCATGGTAAAATCCACAGTAAAATGTGCAATAAAACCACTACAAAATCCTCTACAAATTGGTATAGATTTTACTCTGTGGATTTTCTGCAGAAAATCTGCAATGAATGTGAATGATACGTGTTTATGACATGCTTTTAAAAATACACTCACCGGCCACTTTATTAGGTACACCTGTCCAACTGCTCGTTAACACTTAATTTCTAATCAGCCAATCACATGGCGGCAACTCAGTGCATTTAGGCATGTAGACATGGTCAAGACAATCTCCTGCAGTTCAAACTGAGCATCAGTATGGGGAAGAAAGGTGATTTGAGTGCCTTTGAACGTGGCATGGTTGTTGGTGCCAGAAGGGCTGGTCTGAGTATTTCAGAAACTGCTGATCTCCTGGAATTTTCACGCACAACCATCTCTAGGGTTTACAGAGAATGGCCCGAAAAAGAAAAAACACCCGGTGAGCGGCAGTCTGTGGGCGGAAATGCCTTGTTGATGCCAGAGGTCAAAGGAAATGGGCAGACTGGTTCGAGCTGATAGAAAGGCAACAGTGACTCAAATAGTCATCCCTTACAACCAAGGGAGGCAGAAGAGCATCTCTGAACGCACAGTACGGCGAACTTTGAGGCAAGATGGGCTACAGCAGCAGAAGACCACACCCGGGTGCCACTCCTTTCAGCTAAGAACAGGAAAACTGAGGCTCCAATTTGCCCAAGTCATCGAAATTGGACAGTAGAAGATTGGAAAAACGTTTGCCTGGTCTGATGAGTTTTCGATTTCTGCTGCGACATTTTGGATGGTAGGGTCAGAATTGGCGTCAACAACATGAAAGCATGGATCCATCCTGCTTTGTATCAACGGTTCAGGCTGGTGGTGGTGGTGTCATGGTGTGGGGAATATTTTCTTGGCACTCTTTGGGCCCCTTGGTACCAATTGATCATCGTTTCAACACCTTGTGGAATCTATGCCATGAAGAATTGAGGCAGTTCTGAAGGCAAAAGGGGGTCCAACCCGTTACTAGCATGGTGTACCTAATAAAGTGGCCGGTGAGTGTAGAAGCTGCATTAGCGTTAAAACACAATGGTTTTAAACGTTCATACAGGAAGGGCCGAACCCGGCGCAGCTGGGGGAAGGCGCCGCGTGACCGTCACAGTGTGAGCAAGCGGCGGAAGGGGGCGGAGCTGGCGGAAGTGACGTGCCGCCGCGCGGGAGCAGAGAGCTCAGTTGCGCGGCGGACGGCAAGTGAGTAACAGCCAGCGCATCCCTCTCGCCCGAAAGTGACGCGGCCACCGGATATGGCGGACGTGCAGGCCCTCCTAGATAGGCTGCGTGCTGCGGCCGCGGCACATGGCCAGGACTGGCTCCAGAATTGGGTCAGTGCTCTGCTGGGAGACAGGGCTAGTGATGAGCCTGAAACTACTCCCGGACGGGGGGCGCGTAGGTCTAGGCCTCCTCAGAGGCTTAGCCCAGATATTACTCCCAGGGCCCGCCACAGCCGTAGGAGCCCCTCCAGGGACCTTCCGGTTCGGGGGGCGCGTGCGGCTGCCCGCGCGGCGCCTACCCGGGCCGGGAGGAATCCAAGACGGCGGGTGGGGCCAGCGGGGGACACATGGCCACGGCGCACGTCAGGGCTGCGGTCGGTGGTAGTCGCCCCTCCAGGCTTATCGGCGGATGGTACGGCAGTCCGGCTCGACGAGGCTCTGGTCGTCGGAGCTGCCCGTCAGCGAGAGGGGGAGGACGGGGTGGCACGAGGAGAGAGTCCAGTGAGGGAGGCCTGGGATCTTCGCGGGCAGCAGTCGGCTGGCCCTTCGGCTTCACAGGGCGCGGCGACTGGAAGGAGGATGAGCGGCCAGGAGATGGTGCACGAGTCGCCTGTCCCCTCGGACGGGTGGGTTCTGACGGGGGTATCGGTCCGGTCCCTACGGCGGGTAACTTCCCCGGCTTCGGACGGCTCGGGCGTGGAGGCAGCGGTTAGGCTGGATGGATCTGAGAGCAGGGCTATGTCAGGTCACCAGGATTTCGCAGTAACGGCTGGCGGGTCCACAGCCCCCGCGCAGCCAGGTGAGTATGGTTTGTCCTCGTCTTCAGTGTTTCCATTCTTTAATTGCGGCAGTATGGGGTTGCAGGGGGGGATGGTGACCCCGAGTGCTGGGTCACAAGTGGTAGATATGCCGGTCAGGGCGTTGGCCAGTTCAGTGCAGCTTTTATTGGCCCGTTTAGGAAGCGGGGGGTCGGGGGCTGCGGGGCCGTCACCATTGATGGCATGGGTACGGCAGGAACCGGCAAACTTGGGGATGCCCGCAGTGGCGGGTGGAGGCCAGGTCACCGGGGAGCCGGCAGCGGCGGAAACATTATAGCCGACAAGGAGCCTGGGGTGATGGGGTGCGGATCGTGCCCTTGAGAAAGGCGAGGTTATTCTGTTTGGGGGGCCATAGGGGTCCCCTCAAACAGGGGGCGTGAAAAAATAGAAAGACGAATCGCGAAATTTTTTATTTCTCCCCCTCGAAAATTAAAATTTTTGAAAAGGTTTTAGGAAGGGGGAGAAGAAAAAGGGAGGAGAAAAAAAAGCGCGGGTGGGGTTATTCCTAAAATTTTACAAATTGGTTGCAGGCGTTTGAAATTTGGTAGCGGGTGGGGGGAGAAGGCCCCGGAAAAATGCTGGCCCTTTTGGGAAAAATTTGGATGGTTGGGGGGAGGCTCATGGGTTTATGGGGGAAAGGGTTGGCTCAGGTACGATAGATTTCAGGCGCGGAAGGCGGTCCGGCCAGTATCCGGGGGACCATAAGGAAATTGCCTTTGGTTAGGGTGAAATAACTAGGGGGTCACCCTTTTCGGGGAGGGGCCGGGTAACCCGGCCGGGGTTACCTCAGGGGTTGGGGGGGTTTGGGGGAAACGGGGGGTTAAAAAGGGACTGTTTTGGCATTTAAGACGGAAAATGAAAAGGGGCGAGTTGCAATTTAAAGTCTGCTCCTCGCAATGGAACATCCCAGGGGGTGAAAAATGTTTAAAAAAGGAAAGCCAAAGGGCACCAGTTACCCCCCTGGGTCAGATCCAAAAGCCCACGCTGGAAACCGTATCTAAGTAGGTACGGGTCAAGGGGGGGCAGATTTGTGAGGGGGGGGGGGGTTTAAGGGGTTTTCGGATTCGGCCCCGGGTTTCCGGTTGGGCAAATAGAATTTAAAGTGGGCTCACAGCCCCCTGAGGGTTAGTGAAAAGTTGCGGAAGGGGGTGGCTCGGGAAAAGGCACCTTTAGCCCCCCCCCTTTTTCCGGATCTGTGTGTCCCCCCTTGGGGGGTGGTGCCAAAAAAGACCCAAAATAATTTTAGTCATCCACCACCTTTCTTCCAAAGGGGCAGTCGTTAATGAGGGCTTTTCTCGGATTTGTTTTTCAGTTGTGTACACGTCTTTGGGACGCGGCTTGCGTTTGGTTTTTAGGGGGAAAAGGGTCACTGATGGAAAAAAGGGACTTTGGGGCCGGTTTGTTTGTTCCCCGTACACCCGGATAGTTTGGGGTTTTTGGGGTGTTTGTTGGGGGGGAGTTTTTTGGTCGGTGTTTTCCCAAGGGGGGTGTCGTTCTCATTGCCTATTTCGACTTTTATTTCCTTTTTTTAAAATTGGGTAATTGGGAGGTGTGGGGTTTTGCCCTCTGTGACCCATTCCCGGAGATTTTTTCTGGGGGGGCCGCCGATGGGAGTTTTTTTTTTGATTGCTTACGAAATGGGTACGGGAAATTTGGGGTCCCGTTGGCGCCCGAGAAGACAGGGGGTCCGTCCCATTTTTAAAGTTTTTGGGGGATTTGATTGTAGGGACGAATGGAATGGGGTTGCCAGATGACAAGTTGGTTTCATGGAGAGGTGGTGCTTGGGTCAGGCGTTTGGGGAAAGATTCAATGAAGGGTTGCAGTCACTTCTGGGAAGAAACTTCGGGCGAATTATCCTTGGGGGCGGGTTTTTTCCCGGCGCTTGGCTAGCGACGGCGGGGCGTGGGGGCTTCACCCCTTTTTGAAAGGTTAAGTGGGAGCTTGGACGACTTGAGGTTGGGGGGAATTTTTTGGAGCAGACAATGGCCTTTCCCATCATTATAGGGGAACAGTTCCAATGGGGAAATCGAACTTAGGGAGCGGAGGTATGCATTTTTTTGGGAGCTTATTGGGAGGAGGTGGTGTGCGGGGATTGGCCTGCGGGGGGTTAAAATCGGGTGGGTAAGAATTGGTATTGGGGAGCTTTTTCCCCATAGGGGGTGGGGGGGTTTTTGGGGGGGAATTTTTTCGAGATAAGAGAATTCGTTTTTATTGCGAAAATTTGGGGGGGTCGTGCAGGTGATAAAAGCTTGTCGGCTTTCTCCCCCCGGGGATTCGGTTTTAAGGCATTTTTTGCTGCGCAGTCTGTCTTTTGAACACTTTGGGGTGTGGCGGAAACAGTGCCCGGTGTCAGTAATTTATAGCGGATTCTCTTTCTCCCCGCATGGGGCCGATTTCCCCACCTTTGGTTTGGGGGGCGCGAGCAAGGGGAAAATGTCCCGGGAGGGGTAGGAACATGGTTTTCGGGGCGCAGCCACTTGACTGGGGTCTTGGCGGGCAGGAACTTGGATATGATTCGGGATGGAGGGTTTTGGGGGGAATTTTGGGAACGAAAACCCTGGGGGAGTATTTCTTATGGGACACCCGGGGGGGGATTGTTGGCTGGCGGCTTGGGCGGAAAGGGGGGTTGGACGGTCTCAGAGTTTCCCGGGTGTTTTCGGATGGCATTTGGGTTCAAAAATTCGTCGATTCCAGATGTTCAAAGGATTTTGTGGGTTGGCCCGGGATTGAGGGGTTTTTTGAGTAGGAAAAGCAGTGGGAGGCGTTGTCCCGTGGTTTTCGGCTGTTGACGGTTGATGGAAAAACGGGGTCGGTGTGCCAGGGTGTTTTTGAAAGGCTTTGTTTAAATTTGGGTTTTTCGCTGGCTTTCTTTGGGGGGTGAGGGTTGGGAGTGTGGGGGTCGCCAAATAAAAAGCGGTGGTGGTTTTCTGGGGGCGGGTGTAAGGTGTAGGTAGAGTGGAATTTGTGGGGCGGAAGCTAAAACGGAACCCGTTGGGAAAAGGGCGTAGAGTGGGTTTTGGAAAAATGGCGGGGGGAGCTTCATTCCAGTGAAGTGTGTGGAGGGGGTTTTTTAATCTTAGGGGGTAAGGGGGGCCCCCCTTCTGTGTCACCAGGACGGGTTTTTTTTTTTTATCCAGGGGGACAGTTTACCACAGTTTTTCGGGATGTCTGTCCAAATGGGGTAGACCCCCGTATTTTGCCCCCAATTCATTTTGGGTAGGGGCGGGGACAGAAGCGGGGGCTTTGGGGTTTAGGCCGGGGGTTAGTAAGGGGGATTTGGGGGTGGGAGTCGGAAGTTTCGCCTGATGTCCGCCCACACTTGGGTTTTAAAAAGTCTTTTGTTGCCGAGTTTTGTTGCCTGTCCCTCCCCCCTTCTACGGTGTTTTTTCTTTTCTTGTTGCAGTTTTTGAAGGCATGCCTTGTGTGGATTCTTGGGCCCTTCCATGTCCATGGGGGGCGGAGAGGGGCGGACGTAAGGGGATGGACGGCAGCGGGTTTTCACGCACGTGGGATGGTGCGTTGGGTTGGTCGCAGGGGGGAAAGCGTGGTCCAACTGATGTCGGATTTCAGCGCTAGCCGGCTCGAAGGCCCCCCCCAGGTGCGGTATTACTTATTGGCGGGAATGATTTGGGGAAAAAACGGGGCCGGGAGCTTTTAGGGGTAGATCAATTTTTTGAAGTTATGGATTTGTACCGGGGGGGTGGTGGTTGTCTGGGGCGGACATGGTTTACCCACATAAATGGAGAGGGGCGAGGTCGGTGGAAAAAAGCTGAATAGGCCCATAAAAGTGACAGAAAGGGCAGGTTTGTGGTTCGGAATGGTGGTGTGGGGGAATAGTCACCGGGGGTTTTGGGTCCCGGGATGGGAATTTTTGGGTTTAATGATGGGGTGCATTTAAATGCTTGGGTTGGACATTGGTCTTTGGGCCCCCGGGAAAGGGAATTGAACGTGTCTTGGGGCTGGTGGGGGGTTCGATATGAGGGGCATGGGAGCTCCCTTTTGGGTTTGGGGTCCTTGGAGTTGGTGGAAACAAATTTTGGGGTAGGGGTTCAAAGGAGGTTGATTTCCCCCGGTTTTGGGTTTAAACATTTGATCTGGCAAAGGGGGGGTCCCGGGAGGGGGAATCCCGGGAGTCGGTAATTTGGGGGAGCATTCCATGGCGTTGGGGGCCCTCGAGCCTTTTGGTGCCCTGGGGTAATTGGGAAGTAATTTCTTGGTTTTGCCAGACTAGTGCTCCAAGACCCCCTGCCCCAAATTGGTTTTGGGAGTACTTTTGTATGGTTGGGGCTTTAGTCTGCATGGAAGCAGATAATTATGTACAAATTTTGGTTAAAAGGGGGTTAAGCACAAAAAAATTGTGTAATTTTTTGGATTATTATATATATATTTTTTAAAAATATATTTAAAAAATTTTGTTATGTATATTTACTATGTTTTTTTTATGTTGTATTTTGTTAAAAAAGGTGTGTGGCCAAAATTTTTCCCAAAGGGGGGTTGTTTGTTAAAAAGGGGGGCGGGAGGGGGAAATTTGGTTGAATTGGGGGGGGGGGAGGTGGGGGTTGGGGTAAGGGGTTAACAGTACAGGGGGTGGGGAGGGGGTTTTGAGCTTTGAGGAGCAGGATCTGCGGGCGAAAGGGTCAAGGGTTTCGAAATCTTGTATATGAAAAAAGCTGAGAATCCTCAAATAGAGAACAATTGAGCTTCAGTTTTCATACCTGTTAACATGAACAACAGTTTAAAGGGTTTTTCCTAAAGACAAGCACTTAAATTGGCCTCCGGGATAACCCAAAAGATTGTTAAGGGGTGCTTATAAGGCATATTTGCAGGGTGTACTTCGGCATGTATTTGCACCAAAATGCACCTGCAAATACGGTAAAAATAATATTATTAGTAAAATCACTGGTTGTTCAGACTACGGTGATTTTACAATCTTATTTATGCGCCGAGAAATAGAGAGGAATAGGAGGCAGAGAGCTGCCTTGCACTGAAAGTATGCACTAGCCAGCACATACTTTCAACTGCGCAAATGAATGTGTATTGGGGCGGGTATCTGTACGTACTGCAATAAGCCCTGTGAACACCCCCTTATATGTCCCAGTGTTGACAGCCCTGGCAAATAGCTGATTTTGTTGGCAAGGCTTCAGCCATCCAAGCTTTACCCCCCTTTAGAGCAGCTGCATATAAAAGAAGGTCATAGAAGGTGTCCCTAGTGGAGGATCCCATTTCTCTATAAAGTCCATGTACCTTTATACAGTAGATCATATAAACAGTGGAAGTTTTTATGACACAACTCCTTTAAGGGGACCTTAACCTCTTTCTGACAGCTGGTCATAATAATATGGCTCTTCATTTTATTTACGCCTTCCAAGAGCCCTAACTATTTTATTTTTTCATCTATATAGGCATATGAGGGCTTTTATTCTGTGCGACAAGATGTTCTTTTTAATGGTGCTGTTGACCATACCATAGAATATGCTTGAAAACCGGAAAAAGATTCTTATTGGGGTGAAATGTTTAATAAAATTGTTCTTGTGCCATGTTTGTAGGGGTTTTGTTTTTATAGTGTTCACTCTTCAGTATAAATGATATGTTATCTGTATCTGCAGGTTGATATGGATACAGCAATACCAAATATGTAGGGTTTTCATTAAGTTAAAAAATGCAAACCTTCTCTATTTCTTAAATTTGCGCTACAGCGCCATTTTCGGATATCAATAACTTTTTGTTCTTCCACCTGAGTAAATGTGCCCTTTTTCAGGCTGAAGTGTACTTTTTACTGGTACCGTTTTGGGATATACAGGACTTTTTGATCACTTTTTATTCCAATTTTTAGGTGACGTGGAATGACAAAAAAAATGCAATGTTGGCTTTTCGACTTTTTTTTCTTCTACAGTGTTCCACATACAGGATAAATTATGTTTCATTTTAATAGATTGAACTTTAATGGATGCGGAGATACTAATTATGTGCAGCTTTTTTTTGTAAAGTGGCAAAAGTTTTTTTTTTTTGAACTTTTATTATTTTTCCTTTAAAAAAAAAAAAAAAAATTTTAATACTGAAGAGGTTACAAAAGTCTGCTCACTTTATGTGGTTGTGCCAGACAGAGGCAAAAAAATCAGATCCATATTCAGTTGTAAATTCCTGGTGATACTGCAAGTCAACTCCAACAATCCTGAACTCACCAACAAGCGATGATACGACACTAATGAATGTAAATGGCCCGGGGCTCAGACTTGGTGATGAGACTGAAATTGATTTGTTAGGAGATAAAACAATCTAAGCTGATTCTACAATGCACTTGGTGTACTACTACTTCAGATCCGATGACAAAATAGTACACGAAATGTGTGATTTTATATTATCATAGGAGTCCGCGCCCCTGTTCGTCTACATTTGTTTTTGTTGTATCACACCATTTTAGCAGAAAAGAAAAGCAAATAAATCGAATAAAAACACTATGAAAAGGCAGCAAAATTTAAAGTAAGTCTTTCAAGAGACTCATGGTGCCTGAACGATCTGAAGCATGACTCCCTCACTATGACCAGCTACCTTTATGATTTATTGTGAAATACTGCAGAGAAACAGTAGACCAGGGTTAAGTGCCATCTGGACAGTTCCAGCTGGCTTCTCCCCTCCTGGGCTGGCTTTTACGACAGGTCTATTTATTCACAAATAGGGAGATAAATAACACACAATGATACACAAATGGATGTGAATTATATGTATTTGCTTTTAAAAACAGAAATCAAAAACAAAACAATCAGAAGAAAAAGATATCCATAAAATATTATTTTTTATTGAAGCAAAAAATGAATATAAAGACAATATAATAATATATTAAAAATACAGAAAATGGGGAAGAGACAGTATCATAGGGGTAATATACTCAATATAAAAAGGTGATATAAATCCATACTAACATGATCCAAATGTACACAATATACAGAGAAAATACATCAAAAATTGTAACCATGTATACAGATGTGAAATATACTGCACTTATTAAACAAACATATAGGGAATGTATATAAAGTGCCTGTGCAATAAATTGTGAATCCCTAATAATAAATCACTAAAATTTCATAGTGAAGTATATATAAATCAAAAACACATAATAAGTGAAATCAAAACAATAATATTATGTCAATAATATTACCCAAAATGATAACTGTCACACAAGCTCCCAAACAGAAAAACAGAAGCTGCATTAGTGTAAAAACACAATGGTTTAAAACGTTCATGCAGAGTATCGAAATCTTGTATATGAGAAGAATTGAGCTTCAGTTTTCACACCTGGTAACACGAACAACAGTTTAAAGGGTTTGCCTCACCACAGACAAGCCATTTCAGAATGTGACCCCTGGTGTAACCAACAGATTGTTAAGGGCGCTCACATGGCATATTTTTTGGGGTTGTACTTCGGGGTGTAATTGCACCAATAGGCCCTGCAAATACAGTAAAAACAATGTTACTAGTAAAATCACCGTCGTTCAGACGACAGTGATTTTATAATCATATAACTCTGTAAAAAGAAGTGACCTGTCACTTCTTTCGTGCACTTTCATGCTGAGAAATAAAATGGTATATGAGGAAAAGCTGCTTCGCGTTGAAAGTACGCGCCAGCCAGCACGTACTTTCAACTGCACTAATGAAGGCGTATTGTGGCACGTACCTGTATGTGCTGCAATACACCCTTACAAGTACCAGTCTTGGAGGCCCTGGCAAACAGCTGATTTTGTTGGAAAAATTACAGCCATCCAAGCATTACCCTTTGCATTTGCTGCTTATAAAAAAAAAGTCATAGAATGTCTCTCGTGGAGGATCCCCTTTCTCTATAAAGTCCATGTGTTTTTATAGAGCATATGAACAGTAGAAGTTTTCATGAGACAACTCCTTTAAGGGTTCCTTAACCCCTCTCTGACACATGTCATAATAATATGGGTGGGAAGAAGCCAACTGGAACCACCTAGATGGCATGCTGCTCATTTCACCATCTCATTTTATAACTAGGTTTTCTCTGAATTGCAACAGTCTTTCAAAGTAAAATAAAGCTGGTTATACATAGCCAGTTTATTGTGCATTTTGACTGAGATTTATTTTCTGAAAAGGAAACCACGATACCTGTGTAGGCATCAGTTTTAAAGACCTTTTCTCACTGCACAGATTAGCTTTCAACATTAAGGGACAGTTTAATGAAGACTTTCTAAATACATTGGTCAATAGATTTTATTTTACTCAAGTGATAAGAGTGCTTTTATGTGCTCTTGAGTGCACACCGATTTCTATGGTACCCTGCATACCAGACCATACTCTGTTATCTGATTTGAGCGGGGAGTGATGTCACCCAAGAAAGGGACTAAGCTCCAAGAAAAAACAATTACTTCTTACAAGATTAGCTGTTGATTTACTGATAAACCTATGCTTTCACTCCTCACAACCTGTGTAGCTTTGTTTACTTACAGATTAGCTCTCCTATGCTGGTCTTTGTAATGTCTCAGCTACTTACACATAAGCTAAATATGTTAATCACTGCTATAGAACCACCCAAAGCCTGAGGAGAGCTGAGTGAAAGAAAAGCTGCCTGTGACTGTGAAACTGCATTGTGAGAAAACCCCTTTAAACGCTGATCTTAGGAAACTCAGCTAATCAGATTGTTGGTCTTGTCAGCTTTTTACTCGTATGAAAAATCCAAAGCCTGGGATAAAGCACTAAAGCACTTAATAATTTCCTGTATCTCTCACTCTCGCACCACTTCCTCCTCTAGCCCTCTCTCTGTTGGGGTCCCTTTACATTCAGTCCTGGAACCCCTACTTTTCTCCATTTATGCCCTTGGCCTAAAACAGCTCATAGAATCTTATGGCTTTCAGTACTAACTCTACAGTATATCAATGTTATTGAAGTTTACTGTTTACCCAAATGCTAACTCTTTGCTTACCAGGTCCCTGGAATTTCTATCAGCTATATTCTCTTTCTTCTGCTTACTCTTTCCAAAACTCAAAATGGAGAAAATAGAATCCAACAGCTATAACCTATTCCACGCAACCTCTTTACCAGATTCATCATTGTCAATGACTCCAAACTTTCTCCAGTCTCACAAGTCCTCTTGGACTCTGCCCTATCTTTCAAACAGTATATCCAAGCCCCTACCACTTCCTGCTATCTCAACCTCAAAAACATGTCTGGAGTCTTCTCTGCTCATGTCCTTTTTATCTCTTGCCTGGACTACTGTAACATCCATTATCCGCTCCTGTGGCCTCCTACTTTACACTCTTGCACCCTTCCAATCCATCTCCAACTCTTCTGCTTGGTTAATTCACCTCTTTCCTTGTACTCTGCTGCCCCTTTCCTGCTAGTCCCTTCCTGGCTACCCACTACCAAGCAAATTCAAATCAAACTATTTACCATGATGTACAATACTCTCCATAACCTGTTCACCTTACATATCTACCTTCATTTCCCAAAAGCTCCTTCTCTGCTCTTCTTTTGTCTGCTCCTCACACAACCAGCTCCAAGATTTCTCCCCCCAAACTCCAGAACACATAACCCCAACATATATATAAACTCAACAGCACACTTTGATATGATTATTAGGGTATATTCACACGATGTACTGCTGTGCATACATTACGCGCCGCAATACATCGTGTCTTTCAGGAGCTCACGCTAACACGTGCGTACTACCGCGGAGCAGGGGGGCGGCAGCCCGCCGGCCCCATTGACATTCATTACTCACGACACGTATTCGCCGCAAGTAATTGACATGTCACTTATCTCCCCGCGCGTATATATCGATTTTAATTTTTGTTAAAGGTTCCCGGGCGCGGAAGTGGATCCACTGGAAACCCCCGCAAGCGATGGTGTAAACCACGCCAGGGAAGGAATCTAAGTAGGTCCGGTTTTCACCAGAGCCCGCCGCAAAGCGGGATGGACTTGCTGCGGCGGGAGTCTACCAGGTCGTTAACCCCTGAGTGACTTGCTTGCGGTGGCAAACCGAAGTATAGCGTGGGGCAGAATCGTCAGGCTGGCGGGTCGTCGGGGTCAGGCCGGAGGTCAGGGCCGGCAGCTGGGGTTCGTAGTCGAGGCCAGGCAGGCGGTCAGGGGAGGCGGCAGTGCTACGTGGTCAATAGACGGAAGCAAGGGTACGGTACACGGTAGATCAGGACAAGACAAAAGGAACGCTTTCAAATAGGCAAGGCATAAGAACCGGCCAGGGGGGG
>JAODAL010079203.1:0-12658 GCA_025379985.1 Phyllomedusa bahiana | reverse complement strand
TTGGTTTTTGTTTTTTTTAAACTCCCTATCCTGCCTACGCGCCTAAACCTCCACACCCGGGCCCTATGCCTCCCTACACTGCCATACCTGCCCATATCTGCTACACTGCCTATTCCTGCCCATACCTCCTACACGGGCCCCTAAAACCGCCTAAAAAGGGCCAAACCCTGCCTACACTGGCCCTATACCTCCCTACACCCGGCCCCCAATACCTCCTAAGCTGCCTATACCTGCCTACAGTGCCTATACCTGCCTTCGCCCCCCCTACCCCTGCCTACAGCTGCCTATACCTCCCTACAGCGGGCCCTATACCTCCTACACGGGCCCCTAACCTGCCTACACCCGGCCCTAAACCCTGCCTACACCGGGCCCTTCCTCCTACACCCGGCCCTATACCTCCTACACCCCCCCCCAAAAAACCTCCCCTACACCCACCCTATCCGCCTAGGGGGCCCATATACCGCCTATTACCGTCTGGGGGGGGGGCCAATCCCTGCCTATACCTGCAGGGGCCCAAAAAAACCTGCCTATAACTGAGGGGGGACATATAATGCCAACAGCCTATGGGCCATTACCCTCCTAAAACCGCTATGGGGCCAAAATCCCCTAAAAATTCCCTAGGGGGGTCATTAAACTGCCTATGTAATTTTTGGGGATCCATTTTTTTTTTTAAAATTTCCAGTACCGCTGCATTTTCTACCCTAGGTTTAAAACTCAGTCAAAAGTTTTCCCCGTTTTTTGGGGAAAAAAATAGGTGCCTCGGCTTTTTCCCTGGGTGGGCTTATACTCGGTAAATACGGTATAATAAAAAAAAAAATATTAAAAATATATATATTTTTATTTATATAAATTAAAAATATAAAATTTTTAAAAAATCACTAAACCGGGCCCTTTTTAGGTACACCGTCCAATGCTCGTTAACCCTTAATTCTAATCAGCCAAATCCCTGGCGGCAACTCAGTGCATTTAGGGATGTAGACATGGGCAAGAAAATCTCCCGCGTTTTAAACCGAGCACAGATGGGGGAAGAAAGGGGGATTTTTGGGGCCCCCTTAATGGGTGGGTTGTTGGGGGGGAAGGCGGTCTGAGTATTCGAACTGCAGACTCCTGGGGTTTTCCCGCACAAACCATCTCTGGGGTTTCAGAGAATGTTTAAAAGAAAAAACTCCCCGTGGGCGGCAGTCCTGTGGGGGGGAAAACCTTGTTGAAGCCAGGGTCAAAGGGGAATGGGCAACTGGTTCGACTGAAAAAAGGCAACAGTGACCAAAAAGCCACCCGTTTTAACCCCGGGGGCAAAGAGCATCTCTGAACCACATACGGGAACTTGAGGCGATGGGCCCCGCAAGAAGACCACACCGGGTGCCAACCTTTAGCTAAAAACAGGGAAAAGAGGCTCCCAAATTTTTCCAAGCCCCTCGAAATTTACAGTAGAAGATTGGAAAACCGTTGCCTGGTCTGATGAGTCTCGATTTCTGCTGCGATATTCGATGGTAGGGCAAAAATTGGCGTCAACAACGAAAGCATGGATCCATCCTGCCTTGTATCAAGGGTTAAAGGGGGGGTTTTGGTGGGTTTCAGGGTTTTGGGGGAATATTTTTTGGACTCTTTGGGCCCTTTGGTTACCTTTTGAGCATCGTTCAAACCTTTTTTTGGAATCTTCCAAAAATTGAGGCATTCGAAGGCAAAAAGGGGGCCCAAACCCGTTACTACAGGGTTTCCCTAATAAAGTGGCCGTGATGTAAATATATAAAAAAGGGGGACTTTTGTGGCCAAGCAACACATTTTGTATTTTGTAGACACCTAAATTGAAACAAGTTTTGATCAAACATTGTAAAAAAAAGGATACATTTACTTTTCATTTACTGTCTTGTATCACAATATTTTCCAGTCAATTTAAAAGCACCGATTTTTTCCTGCTAAAATCAGATTTTTTGGAAAATATTGGGAACAGGGTGGTAATAGATAGATAATATCACAATTACAACACACATACAACACTTTATAAAAATTTCAAAATTACGTATTATGTATTATACTTGTAATATGTATGTTATATAAATTATATTAACATACATATATATATATATAATAATATTATTAATATATATGTACAAGCGGGGAAAAAGTATTTATCACCACCAATTGTGCAGTTTCCCATTTAAAAAAGATAGAGGCGTAATTGTTATCATAGGTAAACCTAATTAAGAGAAAAAATGAAAACAAATCCAAAAAATCACATTTTTTTGGAAAGAATTTTTTTGCAAATTGGGTGGAAAAAAATTTTTGGTCACCTACAAACAAGCAGGTTTTTCTGGGCTTATAGACCTGCAACTTCTTCTTTAAGGGCCCCTTGCCCCCACTCAAGTAATAATACACCTGTTTGAACTTTTTACAGTATAAAAAACACCTGTCCACAACCTCAATCACACCCCAAACTCCCTTGGTAAGACCAAAAAGCGTCAAGGACCAGAAACCAATTGTAGCCCTACACCAGGCTGTGAAACTGAATTGCAATAGGGGAGCGCGGGGTGAAAAATCAAAATGTGGGAAACAATAATTAGAAAATAAAGACATATAAACAAGATAATATCCCTCAATCTGGGGCTCCCCGCAAAATCCACCCCCTGGGTTAAAATTTTCACAAGAACGGTGAGCAAAAATACCAAACCACCGGGGGGGCCTAGTGAATACCGCAAGATGGGACCAACGAACAAAGGCTACCCTCGGGAACACACACACCCGGGACCGATCCCCATGCCACACATGTCCCCCTGTTAAGCCAGTACATTCCGGGCCCACTAAATTTTTCTAGGAGCATTTGGATGACCAAAAATATTGGGAATGTCACATGGTCAATGAAACCAAAGTAGAACTTTTTGGAAAACACAACCCCGGGATTTTAGGGGAGAGAAGCTGAGTTATCCAAAAAACACCTACCTACAGAAGCATGTTTTTGAAAATGAAGTCCAGCTCTTTTATGCAAGTAAATCCACAAATTTTTTTGAGAAAGAATAAAAATCAGAATCCAAAGACTGCTCTAATTTTTCAGGCCCCAAAAAGGTCCCTTGTCGAAGATAGTAAAAATACGTGCACACACCCATAAAGCGTCCCCTGATTTGTAAATAAAACACTCTATAAAAAATGGGGGCGTCTGCATCAATACAAAAAACACATTAAGATAGGGCATAACTATCATAAAATTAAAAAATCCCCAGTAATGTAAGATTATGTTTTCTGGGGTTTAACCATATGGCAATCCGGTTTTTAAAGTGAATATCCAAAAGAACTACGGATAATAAAAAATTTCCCACGGTCTCCCCCCTAACCTAAAGGTGTGGACAGGCAGGTGTATTTGTTGTGGGGTACTAGTTTAACCTCTACATTTAAAATCTTTTCAAACAGGCGGGATTTTTTTATAAAACAATAATAATTTGCAACACTAAAAGTAATTTATCTAGTTCCCGTTTCCAATGTTGCTCCAATACGTAATGACACTTGAAAGTTAAAGGATCGAAAACAGGGACATCTTTCTGATGTTTGGGGTGTGTGCACATTAGGATCTCCCTACCCAGGTATTGCGCCTACACAGGCGGCAGTACTAACACTCTTTCAGTAAAAGGTAAGGGGGGGGTTTTAAGTTCCTCCAGAGGAGGAGACCGTAAAATTTTTACTTAACGTGAGTCCTTTTGGGATATTCAATAAAATCCAGATTGCCTTTTGGGCTTAACGGGTGAAAATTTGGGGGGGTCAGGCAAGACATTTTAATTTGAGTTTTCCCCCTCTCTACTGTTTTACCCCGCGCAGAGGTCTCAAAGGAATCCTATATTTTTTATTCCATCATATTAGGGATGACCCCCAAGTAAGATGTTTTGGACCCTTTTTGGGGAGTTATTTAAACCCCACTGAAATAGGGTTCCCCTTTAATAGGGGTGTTCCCCCCAGACTTGATATAGTAAAGGAGTTATTTCCCTTTACAATTTCAAAGGATAAATTGAGGGGGTTAGTTCAGGTTAATATACAGTGATTTTCTAACCTAATAAGGATCCAAAACACCCACTTGGCAGTCACCCTAACAATGGGGATAAAAACCCATAAGGTTTCCCTTTTGAAAACCCTTGCACAGGTGCACTTGAGAAAAAAGGTAGAAATCACAAATTAAAAAAGTCATGCCGGGGCCTCCCCCCCATTTTTACCCGCTAAATGGCTTTATCAGGGGATAGAGGCTGGTCCCATTTGGGTCTGTTTTTTTTCCTTTTTTATCAATTTTAAAAACACCCTATTTAGGTGCTCCCAATTGGGGCCCCCAGAGATCAACAACACCCATTAACCCTTTTTACTCTCCTGCGTCATACGAAATATGTGCGCTGCGCTACTGCTCGTTCTTATAAAAACTTCCCCCAGGCAATCTCACCCTCTCCAACGGGCTTGCGCCCTATCTTACCTGCCGCCCCTCGTCTGTTTTTGAGAAGGGGAACGAACCATTTTTAACACATTTCCCGGCCCGGACTGCCCATAGGGCAAACCGGCATTTGGGCCCCCGGGCCGTGGGGTTCCCCGGGCCCCAGGAGTCGGATCGCCGCCGAGGAGGGCGGTGTTCCCCCCCGGGGGCCCCGATGCCGGCGCCGGTTTGTGGCCGCTACAGGGGCCGCAATGTGCAGAAACGCCCGGACCCCTGTGGCAGGGGCCGACGGGCCCCCCCTCGCCCAGGGCTGCCGTGGTACGACCTGGGCCGTGCAGCCATCAGGGCCGCCGTTTGCCCCACGCGGTGAAACACCCCGAGGTGAACACGGGATCTTCAACAACACCCAAAACCTTTTTTTCTCTCCTGCGTGCTACTAAACTATGTGCGTGCGAAACTGCGCGTTTTTATTAACAAAAATTCCTCAGGCAATCTCCCAATTCCTGGGGCGCCCCTATCTTCCCATCCGCCCACTGTCTGTTTCAGAAAAAGGGAAAAGCTAACCATTGTTTTTAAGACACAGTCCACCCCCCCGGGGACTCCCATGGGGCAAACCCGGGGCTTTTCCCCGGGGGGCCCGCGGGGGTCCGGGCCTCGGGGCCCATCGGATCCCCGCCAGGAGGACGGTTTCCCCCCCCGGCGGGCCCCGAGTCCCGGCCCGGGTTTGTGGCGCGCTACAGGGGCCCGACGGGCCCCCCCTCGCCACATGGCGCACGGTCGGGTCACTGCCCTGGCAGTGCACCTCAGGGCCGCCGCTTGCCACGCGTGCAAGCAGCAAAGGGGGAACATCGGGATCTTCTGATCCGTCTGTTCACTCCCAAGGGGGCCCGCGGGCAGGCGCCGATGTAAGGGACTCATCGCGCCCTGTCCACGCCCCGCACTCGCATTTAGGGCCACTTTTTTTTTTTTTTTTTACTTTTTATGCCTGGCTGCCTTTATAGCCCTGCCCGGGCTTATATACCCTGCCCTCCCCATATGATACCCTCCCCCGGGGTCCCTATAGTGCCCGCCCTGGTATATGATCCCCTCCTGGCTATATGATACCCTGCCTGGCTACCTTATATCCCTGCCCTGGCTATATGATCCCTGCCTGGCTACCTATATGATACCCGCCCTGGCTCCCTTTTTGATACCCGCCCTGGCTACCTATATATGCCTGCCCGGCTATAGATACCCTCCTGGCTATAGTACCCTGCCGTGGCTACCTATATAAAGCCCTGCCCGGGGGTAAAAATCCCCTGCCTACATATACCCTGCCCTGGCTACCTATCCCTCCCGGGATACCTATATGATACCCTCCCCTAGCAAAAAGATGCCCCCCCGGGCTATATGATCCCCCCCTGGCACCTATGCCCTCCCCTGGCACCTATACCCTGTTTTGGGTATATGATCCCTGCCCTGGCTCCCTTACCTCCCCTGGCTACCTATACCCCTGCCCGGCTAATGATCCCCTCCCTGCTACCTATACCCTCCCTTGGATATAAAGCCCAGCCCTGGTACTATATGCTCCCCGGATATTGATGCCCTGCCCTGGCTTATGACCCCCTTCCCTACTACCTAATCCCTCCGGGCTATATGATGCCCACCCTGGCTACCTATACCCGCCTGGAATTGATTCCGGGCTACCTATCCCGCCCTGGCTGCCTATCCCTGCCTGGCTTATGAGCCCTGCCCTGGCTGCCAAAACCTGCCCTGGCTCCTAACCCTGCCCTGGCTGCCTATAATAGCACGCCTACCTATACACTGCCCTGGCCCCTATACATTTCCCTCCCTGCCAATACTTCCCTGTCTCCCTAAAGTGGCCCGTCTCCCTTATATGTCAGTGCCTGCCTGCATACTGCCCGCCTCCCGCATATGGCCCCGCCTGCCTACTTTACTGCCCGTTGCCTACATACGGGCCCCCTGCCTATCTAATACTGGCCCTGCCTATCTAATACGGCCCTCCCTCCCAAAATGGGGGTCTACCTATTTACATGCCACTTAAATTTTACTTTTTTTAAATTTCTAATTTTTTTTGGGTCTAAAAATCGCTGTTTGGGGAAATTGATAGGAAAGTCTGGGAAAAGGGGAGGAGTCAAGATGTATTTTTTGTAAAATTTTACAGGGACGGTAGTGACCCAAAAAAGAGGAACAGCATGCTTACCGGGCAGAAAAAAATGGAAAAAACAACAAAGGGAAGGCATCATGGAGGTTTTGGGGGCAAAGGAAAGAAAAGGAGAAGAAGACAACTCCCCCTCAAGATGAGTCTCGTGAGTCCCTGCTTCAGGGGGGGATTTTCCTTCTGGTTTAACAGTGCTTTTCATGTAAAAAGGGGGACCTACTACGGGGGGTGTGATTGTTTTTGGGGCTGTAGGTTTTTGTTTGCTTTTGTAGTGTAGTTGGGGGTACCCCGATTGTAAAATAAGTGCACATGACTCTGTGAGGGGTTTCTTCACCCCTTTCTTTTTTTCTTGTGTAGGGGGCTTTCACACAGAGCGGTTTTGGTGCATTTTTTGTTGTGGTTTTTTTTTTTTTTGTGCAGAAAGGTACAGCATTAACTGCTCTGGCTTTCTGCACAAAATGCACCAAAAACTCTGTGTGAAAGCAGCTTTATAGTGTAGTTTATTTTAACGTGGCGGGGTCGAGAACAAGGGCATTTTTTAAGTGGATATTGTAGGTGCTGGGGTTTAGTGCCAGGGCTGTTTTTTATTCCCACCGGGCCCCGCACATGTCTTTTTGCCTCCTTTTTTCATTTTGGTGGGGATCTGCTCCACTATAGTGTGTCTGTCCACCCTCACACACCTTTGAAAACAACAGTTAATGGCCTGTGTTGTTCTGAAATCTGCACGTTGCTTATTTGCAATGGTGCCATTTGACCCTCACAAAACACTTTCCCCATAGCAGCACATAACATTCCCCAAAAACTGCACAATAAATTCTCCCCACTGACTTAAAAGCCAATAACCTTTCCCTTTTGCATCTCGTTTTTTTTTTCCTTTTACCCTACAAAGAAGGATATGGTACAGACACCCCTATAACACATCAATTTACCAAAAGCCAGCTTACTACATTGAGCTACTGCGCGGGGGGGCGTAACTAAGAAGCCGGGGGCCCCATAGCAAATTTTTTGGATGGGCCCCCCCCCCCCCCGACCACGACCATTACCGGGACATGCTGTTAGATAAGTAGATAATACAAGGGGCAAATACCTCACCATATATATCCCCATCAACTGCTACCAATCAAATACTATCCCAAAAAACCAAAACTTCCCAATAACGCTATTACAAAAGGGACCTGATTATACCACCAGAACAAAAACCCACAAATTACCACACTTTGTACTAAATAATAACCCTAAAATTACTGATCAGAAAACACAAAGACCAATACTGTCAAATAATAATAATATATAAAAATATAGTGACCATAAAGGGGTAATACTATGTACACGGGCCGCGACGATAAACCACCATACAGGACCATATATGTAACAGCAGTGTACACCCTGGCAGACATAAAGTTTTCATGCATTACATTTTGTACTCACAGGTGCGTTTCTCTACCATCTTTTGATTTTCTTTTTTGTTCTGCATCCTTTCCATCCCCATCTTGATGACATCCTCCCACCACTGCCCCTGCGATTTAGACAAAAATATTTTAGAACCCGGATTTTTTCCCAGCACCGGCCCCCCTGCTTTTGGGGTCCATTTAGCAGGCGGGGTTTTATGGGATATAGGGGGGCCCCAAAATAGGCAATTTAGGGAGCCAAATAGATGCCCCAAAAGCAGGGAGGGGTTTTGGGACTATAGGAGCCATACAGGAAGACAGGGGTTAGGTGGGTTAGGGGCCCCTAAGTAGGTTTAGGTAGCTTAAAGGGGGCCCCAAAAATGACCGGCAGGCTTGGGGGGATAAGGGAGCTTGTGGGGGGTTTTTCGGCAGGATAAAGGGTTTTGAAGGGGAGGGATATGGGGGCTGTACAGGGAGGCATATGGGGGCTGTAAAAAGGCAGGGAGGGGTAAGGGGGCTTTAAAGCAGGGGAGGAGATAGGGGGCTGTATAGGGGGAGGGGAGGCAGATAGGGGGCTGTATAGGCAGGCAAGCAGGGGAATAGGGGCTGTAAAGCAGGCGAGGGAATAGGGGGCTGTATAGGCAGGGACATATGGGGGGGGAAGGCAGGGGAGGGGATATAGGGGGCAAAGCAGGAGGGATATAGGGGGGGGGTAAGGCAGGGAGGCATATAGGGCTTAAGGCACAGGAATGGGGGTATAGGAAGGGATAAAGGGGGGCTAAGGCAGGCATATGGGGGGCTATAGGGAGGCTATGGGGGGTAAGGCAGCATAAGGGGGCTATAGGGGGCATATGGGGGCTATAGGAGGCTAATGGGGGGTATAGGGGGCATATGGGGGCTATAGGCAGGGATATGGGAGTATGCAGGCATAGGGGGGCTATAGCAGGATATGGGGGGGTGTAGGGAGGATATGGGGGGGGGTTGGAGGGTATGGGGGGGGATAGGCAGGCAAATGGGGGCTATAGGCGGGATAAAGGGGGGCCATAGGCAGGAATTGGGGGTATACAGGGAAAGGGGGCTATAGGAGCTATGGGGGGATAGGCGGGATATGGGGGGCTGAGGGAGGCAATGGGGGTATAGGCAGGCATATGGGGGGGAAAAGGTAGGCAATGGGGGCTATGGGAGGCATATGGGGGCTATAGGCGGCAATAGGGGGGTATAGGTAGCATAGGGGGGGTATAGGCAGCATATGGGGGCTAAAAACAGGGATATGGGGGGTTTTGGCAGGGATATGGGGCTATAGGAGGGATATGGGGGTATAGGGGAAATATGGGGGGGGATAGGCCATATGGGGGTAAGGCAAAAGGCCATAGGGGGCAAATACAGGCAAATGGGGGCATAGGCAGGCATATGGGGGCTATAGGCGCATATGGGGGCTAAGGGGCATATGGGGGCTATAGGCAGGGATATGGGGATTTAAAACAGGCATATGGAGGGAAAGGCACTAAGGGGGAAAAGGCAGGGAAAAGGGGGGGATGGCGGGTTGGGGGCTAAGGAGGCTATGGGGGGGTATAGGCAGGGATATGGGGCTATGGCAGCATATGGGGGGTATAGGCAGGGGATATGGGGGGATGGCAGCATTGGGGGGCATACAGGCAATTGGGGGCTATAGGGGAGGCATATGGGGGCTAAGGCAGGCATATGGGGGGGTCTAGGCAGGCATATGGGGGCTATAGGCAGGCATATGGGGGCATTGGGAGCTATGGGGGGGTTAGGCAGGGATAGGGGGGCTATAGGCAGCTAGGGGGGTTTTAGGGAGGCATAGGGCGCGGCGCCCACTGACCACAGAGGGCCGGCAGGGGGATTTTAAAAGAGCGGAGCGAACGGCGCTCCGATTGCCCCCCGAGCGCGCTGTCACTTCGGGGGAGGCCCGGGCGTTCAGAGGATATGCGCTGGGGGCCCCGCAGCTCCCCCCGCCCGCCGCAGTGAACTGTTAAATTCACGCCCGGGGGCCCCGGCGGCATAACGGCGAGTGGGCGCGGAAGCAGCTGCCCGGGGCCCCCCAAAAACGAGGGGCCCCCACAAATGCTACCCCTTACCCTGGAATTTCGCCACGGCTGCAGACATGAAAATTAGGAAATGGCCATTTTTCTTTTTTATCTAAAACATCAAAGTGGTATATGTTGGGACAACAAAAATTCAGGCAACAACCTACAATATCTTAATAAATAAACCTATTAAGATACTTTGGCTGCGCATAACTACTAATCTACTTATGTTTGATCACTTTTACATTTTGGGTGTCAATCCCTTTTAAAGAAAAATTAAATTTTTCCCTTTAAATGATTTCTAATAACTTATTTCACATTAGTTTGTGGGAAGCTTTTTCTCTAGGTCTTTTGGAGATTTAAAAGTCATCAGTCAGGGGCCAAAAAGAGAAAAAGAGCAGGGTTTTGATCCGTAAAGGCATCATGTACTACATCAGGAAGCTCCCCCCCGACTTTTTTTTAGGCCACTGCTCTGGGTAGGCCTGTGTCCTACATTAACTTTCGCACGGCGGGGGACATTAGCTTTCAAATCTGGCTATAGTTCCCTTTTGAAACCCCAGGGGTTTATGTACAAAGGTTTTTACTCTCAAGGCCCACCGGGAGTTTCCTGGCTACCCAAAGGGGCCTCCCCAGGGGGGGGATGGCTTTAGGGGAAAGTGGTCCTGATTTATCATGATTCCCCTATACATGATCAGCTTTTTAAAATTTTAAAATTTTCTCCCAAAACACAAAATGACCCGTAAAATATGTTGCAGAAATAATGTGCAAATGGGGGGGGTGCCATAAAGTTTTAGGCATCTTTTTCCCCCGATTATGCTAAATAAGCTTTAAAAATTGCTTTTATTTTAAAGGGAAAAAGATTTTATACTTCCAACCTCCTAAAAAGCTTTGTACCCCTTTTTTGGGGCATAAGTAGAGGTTTTTAGATTGAAAACCCCTTGGAAAATTTGTAAAATTCCCCCTTTTCGATTATGTATTGCAAAATGAGGGCAGGCCCTGGGAGAAGCCATTTCATCAAGAACCATAAAAATGCTCTACATTAGCAGGAATACAATGAACAAAGGTGGAGATGGATGGAGCAAAAAGAAAGTTTGCATAACAGTTTGACAATTAAAGCCTTTAGATCCCCTTTTGGTTGAAAATTGGGTATTTGTCACATAATCTATATCCCTTAAATTTGGAGGGCACCGTAGTACTACTTTTACACTAGTGGAAACTCTTCATGTTTTTTACCCAATTTCATGGAAATACAGGGACTATTCTTTTAAAAATTGAGCAGATTTGGGTCTTTTTCTTTTGTTTTTATAATTTTGTATTCTCTGGTTTTTAGTTCTAAAATTTTGTGTACAGTGCTTTTCACCTTGAACTTTCATGTGTTGACTGCCTCTTTCTGCTGTAAAGTGTGCTAATGTTTAATATGTTTATTGCCAAAAAAAAACAACTTATTTGTGGCCCATAACCCACCACTTTAACAACCTGCACTAAAAATTTTGTGAACTGTATTCAAGTCCCTTCCCCGTCCGGGTTAAAAAATCCAATCCTTTTCACTCTAAGGGGCGACAGTATAATCTCGCCAGGTCGGGCGCCCCTTTCCCGCCATTTTTCCGGCGGAATCTGCCCCTTTTTATTCGGGCCGGGGGCGCGTCATACATCCATGTAAATTTTCCGCCCCCCATGTTTGAGGCGCAGTGCGGCCCCGGCGCAGTGCGGCCTGCGCCTTGATTTGGGCGCCGGGGGTAGTCGTATACATCGGGGAAAATCCGCCGCGCCGCCAGTGTGTGGGGCGCAGTGCGAGGACCGGGGCGCATGCGGCGCTGGCCTGAATTTGCCTCCGGGGGGGCAAAAGGGGGGGGGGGTTTTTGGGGGGGCCGGGGGTGGGATGGGGATTAGGCCCCCGTGCGGGGACTCGCCGAAAAACAATTTCCCATGCGAGACAGGCTGGGAAAAGCGAAAAATCTTCCACAAAGTGGGGCGGAGTATGAACAAAAATTTTCCCTTTTTAAAAAGGGGTTCAAACATTTCAGGGAAAAAACTGAAACCAAAAAAATAAAAAAACATAAAAAAAGTCACTTTCCAATATCCTAATTCAAGAAATTTGGAAAATTGGAAATTGCCGGGAAATACAGTAATTCAAATTTAGAAAATATTCATTGGGGGACATAAACCGCCAAAAATTTTTATTTTATTATTATTATTTTTATTATCATTTATTTTGGGGGCGCCCTTTATTCCGGGGCTGTACATTTCAGGCGGGTACATAAATAACATTGGTAAAAAAATTTCAAATGACAATAAGTACTAACAACGGTACAGAGGGGAAAAAGGGGCCCTGCCCCCGGGCTTTCAATCTCAGGGGAGGGTGAAAGACAGAAGGGGAGGGGCAGACATTTTTTGGGGGGGACATGAACCCGGTTAATGTTGGTTATAGCAATCCTGAAGAGGGAGGTTTTCAGGGTTCGTTTTAAGCCGTGAGAGAGGGGGGGAGTTGATGTTTAGGGCAGTGATTCCAGGTGTGGGGGGAAACATGAGAGAAATCTTTGGGGGCGGTTTTTGTAGGAGGGATAAAAGGGGAGCAGGAGAAGGTCCCTTTAGGACGAGGTTGCGTGAGGGAGGAATTTAGAGATTAACAAGTGTATGAAGGGAGGGTTATGGAGAGCCTTTT
>JAODAL010079202.1:0-12658 GCA_025379985.1 Phyllomedusa bahiana | reverse complement strand
TTTAAAAGAGTAAATCTGTCATCACTGATTTTCATTGTACAGTGAGTGCTGAGGTGATGGGCACCATCTATGTGGAATATGCAGAAAATGTGACAGGAACATATGTTTTTTCTCTGTAAAAATACATCTGCAGTTCACAATGTGGCGTGAAAAATACTGTGTGAATGCAGCCCTACTGAGTAAAACGTAACACAAAGGGCCCGGGTACAAACAAGAAAAAAATCAGCTAAACCCCGTAGATACTCAGGCATCCGTCCTCAGGAGAAAGGCCGGGTGGAGTCCACACCCAAGACAAACAAAACATCATAGAAATGCAGCCAGCTTCACCCGAGAACCAGATAGAGGTTAAATAAAACGTCCCAAATTTATTCCAACTTGTTAAAAAAAAAATTGGGTGCAAGGAGGATAGCATCTGATTCAATGCATTAATAGCACTAAAATATATGACATGGGCCACGTCAGACCGACACGTTTCGGAAACTTTATCCTTAGTCGTGGTCGAGGGCCCGGGCACCTAATGTTTTTGGACCCTAGCAACGGCTCTGGGCGAGGGAGTACACTATGTAAAATAAATAACATAAAAACACAAAAGAAAATTAAAAAGGTGCTTGTTTGTCTATTCACTCCCGGCCTGAAGCAATGAACCTTCGGCGTTCACGTCACAGCTCCAGCCAATTACAGCCCACAGCGGTCACGTGCAGGTGAAGTTGTGGTCTGTGATTGGCTGGAGTTGTCACGTGAACGATGGTCGTTCAGTGCTTACTTCCTGGTTGAACACACAGGCAGCCAGGAGTAAATGGGAGTGTTCAGTAGGTAAGTCTTCAATTCTATTTTTACTCATACTCCAATGGACCAATGAGCATTGATCAGTTCCGGAACACCCCTTTAATAAGAAAAACCCTGAAAGTCCATACTGCCACTTTCAGACCGCCCCCGATGAACCTAAAACGTTATATCCCCTATATATGAATATAAGTCGTGATATAACTTATTTTAGCCAGAAAAACAAGGAATGGGTCAGCACTGTAGCCCAAAATCTTACTCAGAAGAAAATGCTTGAAAAAGGCTCTATCTGTGTTTTTTAGCTGAAACGTTGCACTTTTTGTACTCTGGATTCTGAATAAAAGAAGATTTTTATGCTGACGTCCTTGCTTTGCATATTTTTGGATAACGTATTTTAGCGTCACTGTTGCTATTTAAAAAAAAATATGTGAAAAACAAACATTTACATTTTGTACTATTTTCCCTGATATTATTTAAAAAAAACATGAAAATAAAACTTTACTTATCATGAAAAAAGGCAAAAAATGCATAGAATCACTGAGTGTGAGAAAGCTTTATAACGTTCAAAAATGCATGTACTACAGAAAATGAAAATGTGCCTGGTCAGGAAGGAAGGTATAGGGGGGCCCGGTTACAAACTAGTTGTTGGTGATGCAATGTGTCATAGCATGGGGGCAACATATTAATATTGGCGGGTGGGAGGTATTCTCCCCACCCTGAGTGCGATTTAGCTTACAAATTGCCCTGGTTCGTTTTGATGCCAGATCACTGCATCCTCCTAAATACATCCCTAAGTAAGGGAGTCCCCAGTGCAGCAGCAGTGATGTCCACAGGATAAAGGACCTGGGGCCCATGGCTGGAGCAGTGAGGATGCTGGCAGCGGTATTATATAATGGATTGATTTGCATTCACAGATTCGGGTATCAGGGTGTGGCAGAAAGGGGACCTTTAAAGGATTGTCTCTTTTAACTAATAAATTACTGAGGCACAAGGATAAAATAGAGGGGATGCATCTCTCAAAACTACTGTCTGTAAGAACTGATAATAACTGAGGGTGGCTGGCCTCAATCTTCTATGTACTCCACTTCTAAGGGTGTAAGGGGTTTAGACATCTGGCAGTGAGTGTTAAATTGTGTCACTGTACAGACCTCAAATGCCCTAATAATCAAACCTTAGAATGTTTTTCGGTGCTAATCTCCTGCAGCTCTAAGATCTTTTATCCAAAACCTGTCACATAATCGAGTGTGGGAAGAATCCAGCATCTCCAGCCTGTCCATCTGCAGCCGGGAGCATGAGAGCAGCGCTCATCATAGAACTGGGGGGAGGATAATGGTTACTGCAGATCTCAGAATTGTATTCTATTCAGAGGTGTACAGAGCAAGGGGGCACCATGTTCCCCTGCAAATGGGCATTATCTTTGTGTATGCCACCTATTACGTACCTAATACAGCACTGCAGATCCTGAAAGAGGCTGCAGAGCCCCAACTCCAATATTGTGTGATACCCAAGGCATTTGGAGTTGGTGCAGACTTCATTTAAGCCCTCCCCAAAGCACGGTCTTGGCTTGCATCTTTACAATACCCCTTCTCTGGTTTCAGATTCTGGTGCAGTGTAATTTGAACAGGAACTGGTACCTTCACCCTGAATGAAAGAGTCTTAGGATCTGCTAGATGGCTTAACCCCTACATGGTTGTCATGATCTTTGATTTAAGGGTGTTTTACCATCCTAGACGTTTATGACATATTGGTAGGATGTGCCCTAAGGGTACAGCCACAAGGCACATATGCTGTTTATGAATCCAGCTGGTATTTTGTCGTCTTTTGGATTTTTTTGGGGATGGTTCTGTTCGCGGTATATGGATTCGCACATCCCCCTCAACCAGTGAATTGCACACCTTCCGCCCGATAACCTGGCGGAAGATTGTGCATGCTCCAAGTTTTTCGGAATGCCGGCAGCTGAAAATCCGTTCAGTGTAGACTAAACGGATTTTCCATTAAAGTTTATGGGGATGGTTTCTTGTCGATTTTCAGACAGTTTCCAAATCCGCAAACCGTCTGAGAATCCGACAAGAAAGCTATGCCGTGTGGACGTACATTTAGGATGGCATGTAAGAACGGGGCTGCACCATTAATCTGGCGTCAAAAAGCTTTAGTAGACCCCTTTCTATAGATGTAAGAACAGTCGCAGTGCAAACTTTGGTGCGATAAGAGCAGGAGCAACACTTTTTTCAGGCACCAAAGATTTGGGGCATTCTGAGGGCGTGTCACACCGCATTCTTAAAAGTAGACACATTTATGAATCTTTGACAACAAACCTAGGCACCGAACAGTTAGAACAGCCAGACCAGGTTAAAGGTGGTCTGTCTGAGCCTGACTTGTTGTATTGGCTCTACAATATGCCTGTATGCAGGGGCGTAACTTTGGTTCAAAAAGTGGGGGGGACCAATTTTCCCTCTCATCCCCTCTCTTCCTATCCCACCCTCCTTCAGTCGCCTTCCCTTTCACTTCCCCTCCCTTCCCTTCTCTTCCCTCCTCTCCCTGCAGTGAAGCGGAGGTCTGAGGGAGCGCTGTGAGCTCCCCCAGCAGGTCCGGACAGAGTCCTTATGGCAAAACACTTTTTTGGTTTCAATCCGTAAGGTATGAGTGACTCTCTAATTACTGAATTTTAGAGCCGGACTGGGGCTAAAAAAACAGCCCTGGCAATGAAACGGACCAGCCCCCTATAATATTTCCCCCTCTAGATGGAAATAGAAAATGTTGTGCAATGCAGCAAATTTCCATAACGCCCTCCATTCCCCATCAGTATCCTTAAATTTGTATACACACAAACAACAGAATGAGGAAATAAAAGAACCCAAATCTCACTGTTCCCCAGGAATTACTTATGTCACAGACTGTACCCCAAAATGTATTTTTATCCATACCCCAGAAAGACATCACTCATGATGTCTTATATTACACATGGGGCCCAAAAATTTTTCATTACTACCTGCCCCTTACAAATTAATTTGCATATTTATCAAGAAATAATAAATTCACTGTACCCCAAAAAGTATTTATTTCAAATGAACCCAGAAAGGGAAATTTTTACACCATACCCCCAGAATTTCATTTCAGACTGTTTCCCCAAGATTACTACATTACAATCTTACCCCTAGGATTTCATTACTCACTGTACCCCGAGATTACATTACACACCATAAACCAGATAAAAATTACACTTTCCCTAGAGATTATTTCATTACCCCCCTACCCCAGAATTCTGATTTTTCACCGTACCCCAAATTTATTACTTACACACTGTCCCCCGATACACAATACAAGGTACCCCAGAAATTGTGTATAAAAATATATATAATATATTGAACACAGACCCTCACAACTTAGGGGGGTTCACATGATGGTTTTTCGGCACTGTCATGTTGGAAAATTCGGTGCTTGCAAATGCAGAATTCCGAAAAGCAAAAGATCTAGACTGTCTGGGGCGATTTCTTCTTTACCCTTTTAAAATTTCTGTTATTGCAAAAAACACCTCGAAAAAAATTCTGTGTAGGCGTGACAGTAGCCCGAAAAACTCAAGAAAATAGTGTCATCTAAAAAAACACATATCCCCAAAAAAATTGGAAAATCCGAAAAGAGTACGAGATTGACTTTTGATCACTAATTTACTATTTTGCATAGCAAACTTAAACTCTATCAGTTTTTTTTGTCAAACCCCAAAAAACATAACTTTTATTATTTTATAACCTTAACCCTATACACACTATTAAAAACCCGTTTTTCTAATCTAAACCATTTAACCCTTTTTGCTTCTGAAAGAAGAATAGCTCCTTTTCTATTATCAAGCCCGGTGGGACACCACCTATTAACGGGAAACCTTAATATACAGCAATTTACTAGCTCCAGTAAGGGATCCAAGCCTCCTAATTGGGAAGGGCGCCCAAATTTCCCAGGACAAAAAACAAAAGGGCCCCCCTTGTAAAACCCTCGCAGCAGGTGACACTTCTAGACAGACTCACAATTTAAAACGCATATCTACCCCCCCGACATTTTTCGCCAGCTAACCGGTTTTCCATCAGGGTTTAGGGGTCCGATCACATGGGGGCTAAGCCCCATTCCTTTTAAATATATTTTTGGGTACACCCCCTACCAGGTGCTCACCAATTAGCCATCAAGAACCACAAAAATCCCCACCCTCCTAACCAATGTGATCGGACCCTAACCCCTGATGAAGCCAGGTTAGTGGCGAAACATGTCGGCGAGGTCAGATTGACTTTTTTAAATTGTGATTTCTCCCTCTTTTCTAGAAGGTCCCTATGCAGGGGGTGTCCAAGGGGGCCTTATTTTTTTTCTGTCCTAATTCGGGGAGACTGCCCAATAGGAGGTTTGGGGATCCTTACTGGAGCTAGAAAATTTGCTGTATATAAAGGCTTTCCTGTTAATAGGTGGTGCCCTCCACCAAACTTGATAATAGAAAAGGGGCTATTTCCCTTTTTTGAAGCAAAAAGGGTTAAAAGTGGTTGAAATCAGGTTTTTAAATAGTGTGTATAGAGTTAGGTTTACATAATAAAAGTTATGTTTTAGTGTTTTAAAAGATAGAGAACTATAGAGTTTAAGTTGCCTATGGCAAAATATAAATATGTCATCAAAACAACGCACTGATTTTACAAAGGGGAAAGTAAATCAGTTTCCTTCGGGTTGCCGGTTCGAGGCAGTCCAACCGAATCCCCCCAGAATCAGCATTCAATCTTCGCATGAATTACCCTTAAGGTTATTCCCAAAGGGTATAGCCGGGTGTACTGTGCATCTTCATATGTGGGTGTTTTAGAAGTATGCCTCCATCCGTACTTCTAAAATGCTGTGGGGCTGGCACCATTCATTTTAATTTTCCCCAATTCAAAAAGTGCAGGAAGACGTGACATGGCTAGACACATGGCTGTACATACAGTATACACATCTCAAATATACAGTACATACCCTACTCACATGCACACACAACACCTGGCACCCTTGTCTCCTCCTTAAATGTTCCTGTAGTCTGGTGCACTTGGCATTCGGCAAGAGTTTTACCTTCTTCTCTTTTTGAGGGCGGGAGCATAGGGTAAGTGGTATACAATGGGAGGGAAAGACATAGCCCCAGATACAGAGTGTGTTGGACTGTGAGCAGCATTCTGATTGGTGAAGCAGCCCCTGCCGACTCCTGCTCTACCAATCAGCGCTGCTCTCACTCTGCACTGAAACTTGAGGCGGCTACCTACTCTGTCCCCCCCAAGATGCACAGAAATATAGGAAGCAAAGGGTTAACTTTCTTCCTCCTCTGTGCTCTCCCTCTCCCCACTTACCATATTCTCATGCTTTCCATATGGCATATTTTTATTGAAGTGGCTAAAAAGTGGGGGGGACCATCCTCCACCCAGAAAAAAGTGGGGGGGACCAGTCCCCTCTGTACCCCCCTAAAGTTACACCTATGCCTGTATGTATGACCTGCAGAAGAACAGGTTCATACATTCTGGCACTCTATACACTATCTTATTTAGAGCTGGCCTGTTAGTGCCAACGTTCATACATGTCGCCCTAAATGTCTGATAGGTGCTTGTCTTACTTCTTAGACCTGCACCTATCTTGATAATGGGTCTGTGAACATGCCTGTGCAGAACGGATTGGTGGCTGCACATGTGCTACACTCTCTGTTCATTTCAATGGGAGTTCTGAGAGAAGAACTGGGCATGCGCGATCACCTCTCTGCTCTATAGAGAGAAATTTGAGGATCTGTTCTCAAGATAGGTGTGGGACCCAAAAGTGGAACCTGCACTTACCAGACATTTCTGACATATCCTACCTATTTATTATAGATGTCTGAGATTTGAAAAACCCTTTAATTAAATTAGTAAAATTATTGAATTCAAAGTAAGAGAGTATGTAGAAATGACTCTTCCAATGCATTACAGTGCAGATGCGCTTGTTCAGATTGACGGTTATGTATTAGCACAAATCGCTCCCAACCGTACAGTCTTCTGGTCCATCTCAATCTAGGGGTTCAGGCTGTAATCCATGTATACAGTAAATAGAGAGAAGGAATGTAGGAGCCTGCAGCTGTCAGATATGCCAGGGGTTGTAGTCTTACAACAGCCAGAGTGAACCACAAGTCGCCAATCACTGTTTACAAAGCACATAATGTAGAAATCCAGTAACTACATCAGGACTTGTACATAATTTAGGTCGGGTAAACTGTCAGCAATCATATCAGGTTGTTCAGCCATAAATCCACGATAGCTAAGATTTCCATTACAATGTGACTGTGTTGTAGAATTTGCTGGGTGTTCAGCACCCCCTGCTGGACACAGACTAGCAGCTGCATTATATGTTGCTTGTTAGTGCACGTCCCTGTCATACATTGGGTTATTGTTCCTGTCAATTAATGTTGTTACTTTTTAACAAGGCGACATATCAAGGATACACAGTCAGTTCTCTGGAGACAGTGACAACCTTATTGATTCTCCAGGAGCTGACTAGCTTCATTTCTACAGATACATGTGCATCCATTACATAAAAGTCATCACCCTGTAGTGTCTCTTTGTGTCCTTTCAATCCCCAATGTAGTGATTACACAATCTGCATCACAAACCTGCGCAACTATTTTTGCACTGATACCAGACAAAATAATGACAGAATAAAAGGATAATATAATCTACTGATGCTCCATTTACTTATCAGCAATAGTGAGTGCAGTTATGGAGTATAATATAGGCAGTAACTCATGATTAGTACAGGAGAAGTAATGTATATACACAGTGACCCCACCAGCATAATACTGAGTGCAGCTCTGCAGTATAATATTTATTGTAACTCAGGATCAGTACAGGATATGTAATGTAATGTATATACACAGTGACTATATCAGCAGAATAGTGAGTGCAGCTCTAGAGTATAATATAGGCTGTAACTTAGGATCAGTACAGAATACGTAATGTAATGTATGTACACAGTGACCCCACCAGCATAATACTGAGTGCAGCACTGGAGTATAATACAGAATGTAACTCAGGATCAGTACAGGATCAGTAATGTAATGGGAAGTATGGGAAGTATTGCTCACCCAACTCTTACAAAAACTGCAAGATGTCAGTGAACAGTAAGATTGTGTCAGGACTGATTGATAGTACGGAGTCCCTGAGAAGGTCTAGATCAGGGATCTTGGAGTTTATCAGATCCTTCTACTCACATTTGATGGTGAGGAGGGATCTTGATCGGGACAGGATGACGGATTTCCTGGCTGAAACTGTACCTGAAGCAGGAGTAGATACCTCTCTTGACATTTTGACAGAAGAGATCAGAGAAGAGGAAATCAGCCTGGCAATAATAATAATAATAATAATCTTTATTTATATAGCGCCAACATATTCCGCAGCACTTTACAATTTGGAATTGAGGGGATCGCTCCCAAAAAATCGGCAGTACCAGATGGCTAAACATCTGAGTTTTATAAGACTTTTAAGAACACCTTGGTTCCCCACTTGACTGAGGTAATAAATGTCTCTCCTCAGGCACTCTGCCAAAATCAATGAGGTGGTCAGCTTTGATCATTCTGTCAAAGGGTAAAGATCCATCCCACATTGAGAACTGGCTTCCCATAGCGCTGCTCAATATGGACAGAAAGATTCTGGCAAAGGTACTGTTTAACCGGTTGGTAAAGTTTGCACCCCGGCTCCTTTCGGGGCCCAGCACTGCTCTGTTCCAGGTACATTTAGTGCTGTACTCAGTGTCTGAGAGGGTGTGGAGCAGGGCAGGGTGAGTCACTGGAAGGGGTACCTGGTTTCCTTGGGTCAGGCACAAGTGTTTGATCATGTTAACCACAAGTACCTCTGGTTCGTCCTCCTGAGATATGGCCTGCCGGGGGGGTTTCTTGATTGGCTTAAGACATTGTACACAGCGGGAGAGAGTTTCACGCTTGCTAACGGTTGGATTGGCCGCCCTTTTGAGGTGGGGTCTGTGGTTCACCAGGATTGTCCTTTGAGCCCGCTACTGTATGTGTTTACGATCAATCCTTTCCTTAAGAGGATCGATTGTGGACCGGTGGTAGTGGTCAGATGGACTGGGTGGCTCTGGAGGCCACTCTGAGGGTGGTGGCTTATGTTGACAATGTAACCATATTCGTGTCCTCAAGAGGGGAGGCAGAGTGGGTGCTGTCAAGGGGTTGAACACACCAGGTCATTAGGCCCAAGTCAACTGGAAAATTGTGGAGCTCTGGCTGGGAGGACGAGATCCTGGTTTTGATCTCCCGGACACCCTTCCAGAGCCCGAAGAGTCCGCAAAAGTCCTCGGCATTGAATTTGGCCAAGGGGATTACCCCAATCAAAAAATAGACAGCGGGTTAAAAATTTTACGTCAGAAGGTGGACATGGAAGGGTTGGTCTTTTGCCCTCAGGGAAAGAGTTAACATTATCAAAAAAATACCTGATCCCTTTCTGTTGTATTGGGGAGTGTGTCATTTTGCCAGAACCTTTTTGACTTGAGTCTCAGTCGTTTTTCCAGATGTTATGGGGGGGAAAAGGCTGAACCCAGTCAAGAGGAGGGCACTTCCGTATGAGGGGAAAAGGGGGTTGGGTATGGGCAACCCTGTGGTGATCTTTTTGAAAACTTTATTTAAAACAACTTACAGACTTTGGAAAAGAGGGCCCCCCCGGGGTACCTCCGTCGGGGATGGTTCCGGCCTCTCTTCCAGGAATGGAAGACAGGAGGGTAAGTGAAGGATTTGCTCATGCCTCATGGGCATCTCCCAGCTTATGCTGCCCTGGTTCTGAAAGTTCTGCATCGGTGAGGTCTGGGGCTGTAGGAAATCGGGACTCAGGACTCAGTCGAGGAAATTCCTTAACAAAAGGTTTCTGTTACCCCCCAAATTCCCCTAAACCCCTGGCCCCCAAGGGAAAAGGGCCCCAATCGGGCTGGAATCTTTTGAATTCCACTCTTGAGGGACAATCTGAAGTGTAGGAGCTCTGAGGATCGGGGGTGTCCTCATGAGGAGTGCGGTGGCCTGCTGGAGAGCATGGACAACTTTCTGCTTCATTGTCCCTTTAACACAGAGATTTACTCCATGGGGAGCCATGGTGGCCCAGCTGCCGTTCCTCTCCTATGCGGAATGGGCCTATGGGGCATTCAGACACCTGGGAGGTTGGGACCGGAGCACGTTATTTCTAGTCAGCTTAGTGGTCAGGTACTACATGTGACACGCACGGTGCTTAGTATCGACGCAGCGGAAAATCCTCCCTGTGGATGAGGTGGTTAGGAACATTCTCGGTGACCTGGTGAAGGTGCGCTCTCTGGAGTACGAGAGGTCAGGGGCAGGTAGAGCCTCTTTCCATTTACCCTAGTCTGTCGTCTCCCTTTCTGGTGGTAGGCTGTTTCTGCATGGTAGGATTTTTGCTTTGTTTTGGTGACTGTGTGAGGATATAGGCGCCGAATTTGGGCTTTCGTGGATGTGTGGCTGATAAACCTGACTTTGTATTTGTTTCATTGATGTTGTACATATTCTTGTAGTTTGTATATATTGTATATTTTGTATATTATATATGTGTTGGAGATTGGGCTTTAGCAGTAGGTTGGGTGGTGGGAAAAGGGGGGAGGGTTCTGTGGGATGTTGAGGTTTATGGGACTTTGGGGACATTTGGGGAAAAACGTCCGCTAACATGTGCTGAGGGCATGGAATGCGGGGTCAGTTCAGGGCCCAAAAATAAATGGTGGTGTGATGGTGTTGGATTTCTTTTTCTTTCTTATAACTTATTGTTGTGTGGAGAAAAAAAAATGTGTGCAACTGGGCCAGGGCATCTTGGGTTGTAATTATGTATAGTAGTGTAAATATTGTATATACTTTTGTGAGGGAGGTGCATCGTTCTGTGTATTGGGTTTTGTATTTTTTTTTAGCAAAGTTTTGTATTTATTTATTTATTGTTATGTTTTAAAATTTTAATAACAGAATTATAGGATGTAACTCAGGATCAGTACAGGATAAGTAATGTAATGTATGCACACAGTGACTCCACCAGTAGGATAATGAGTGCAGCACTGGAGTATAATATAGGATGTAACTCAGGATCAGTACAGAACACGTAATGTACTGTATATACAGTGACTCATCCAGTAGAATAATGATTACAGCTCTGGAGTATAATATAGGATGTAACTCAGGTTTAGTACAGCATAAGTAATGTAATGTATGTACACAGTGGCTCTACCTGCAGAATGGCGAGTGCAGCTATACAGTTTTATATATTCTGTAATTTAGGATCAGCTGTCGTCATAGTAATTGAACAAATGCTGGAAATGCCAAAGTAAACATTTAAACAGGTGAATGTGTATGGAGCAGAGTATACAGGGTACAGTAAAGCAGTACATAAATTAAAGCTCTTTATAGACATGAAACCGGCAGGGAATACTGTAAGATTTCTGCTCTGGAGCTTTCAATACTACTCTGAAATATAATAAAGATTGTTATTCAGAATCAGAACAAGGTAAGTAATGTAATGTACAGTATGTACACAAAGATGGCACCAGCAGAATAGTGAGTGCAGCTCTGGGGTAAAATACAAGCTATGACTATAATTAGTAAAGGATAAGTAATGTAATGTACTGTATGTACACAATCACTCTGGTAGAGTATAATACAGGATGTAACTCAGGATCAGTACAGGACAAGTAATGTAATGTATGTACACAGTGACTCCACCAGCAGAATAGTGAGTGCAGCTCTGGAGTATAATACAGGATGTAACTCCGGATCAGGACAGGATAAATAATGTAATGTATGCACACAGTGACTGCACCAGCAGAATAGCGAGTGCAGCTCTAGAGTGTAATACAGGATGCAACTCAGGAACAGAAAACAAGAAAAATTTTCATGTGGTATGTACAAAGGGACTAAAACCAGCAATAGTAAATAAGCAAAATAGATTAATAGAGGCTTTTTACTCGGGAAATCATTACAGAATAATAATAAGTTTTTTCTAAGACCCCACCAGAAATAAGTAAAATGAAGCATGTACCACTGTGTGTACACAGTGACTGCTACTTATGGATATGTATTTATTCTGTCTGTAATCTGTAAAGTGGTGATCAATGGTGAACAGATGCTTTAACTGCATGTAGTAAACTAGGGATGACTGACCCCCATCTGCTAAGTTACTGGGCTGTGTTGACTGACAGAACAGGATACAGTTAATGACTAGTATTAGCTGTGGCTGAAATGTCACTTTGCTGTGGCAGAAGTTGAAGAAGCTGGAAGGGAAGATGCTCAATCAGCTCATCAGCTCTGACAGTTATCTCATATCAGGAGCTGACATTTACCTTCATTAAGAGAGGCTCATGGTGATTTAGAAGGGGGTTACCATCTGTATCTGCCACACCTTCACTGCACCCTCGTGGGGGTCATCATGTAGTTGCCCAGGTCCATAGAATATAACCATAAGAGTTTCAGGGGCCAGAACTGGCCCTTGAAACTTCCCATTTTTATGGGAAGTGGCACACGTATGTGGTTTTTTTCCCCCAATTCTTTTTTTCAATGGGAGTTTCAAGTACCCCAAAGCGCTTTATGTATTTTTTGGCTGTGCTGGGAACTCCCACTGTAACTTGTGCAGTAATTTCTCCATTGAGAATTTTGGGGTCACTTCTGTACATAGGTGTGGGTCCTACAGGTGGGACGAACCTATCCGACATTGATGGCATATCCTGTCAATACGCCGTAAATGTTTGTGATGGGAAAAAACCCTTTAAAGGTTTGTCTGGAGATCTAGAAATTACCAGTACTTACCTGTAAAAATGCCGTTTAAAATCCAACAGCACTTAGACATTGCTGGACAGTCGGTTTTCAGATTTGCCCCCGTCG
>JAODAL010079201.1:0-12658 GCA_025379985.1 Phyllomedusa bahiana | reverse complement strand
TTTTTCCCCAAAAGTGACTTAAAAACATCTAACATTAACCAAGAGATTGTTACCCCAGTTTTTCTTACATCCAGTGGAAAAAAAAACAAAAGATGGGGCACACACGGGTTTTAAAAAGGGAGCTTGCTCAAATTATCCCCAACCCTACTAAAATTCATTCAGGTGGGATGAACCTTGTTTCTACAATTTTCATGACTTTAAAAAAAAGTCCAAAACCCAGCAGGGCACTTCCCTTTGGATTAAAGAGGTCATAAAAAGAAATTTACGGGTTTTGGGGTCAAGATTCACCTTTATCTCCAAGCCATTCCCAAATAAAATGGGGACACCCCGGGGCCAAATTTTGGGGGGGGGCCCCCCCCCCTTTAGATAAAAATTTGAAAGGCCACAACATGGGCCCAACACCTTTAAACGGTTTGAAAGCTTTACAGTTTGGGACGTCCTTCTGCAGAATTTTTCGACTTTTGGGGTGAATCAATCCCGGGCAAAAAAAAAAAAAAAAAAAAGGGGTTCAAAAAAAGGACCCCCCCTTTTTAAGATTGTTTTTTAAATCCAAGGGTGTCCTGCCGTGGGAAAGATCATGAAAGGAAATCTGCTTCCCAAAAAATGTATTTTTCCTGGGGGTCCATGGGGCACACAGTTTTCCCCCACCCAAAATTTAATACTTTCATTAATAGGGGCTTATTATATTTTATATATATTTTCCTGTAGTATATACACCTACCTTTTGATTTTATAAAAACCCCAACCCGGTATAAAACATATACACCATTGATAGTTTTTAATATTATAATATATTTTTATATATATAATATTTTTATATAATATATATAAAATAAAAACTCTCATATATATATATTTTTAAAAATATATATATATTTTAATATATTATATATAAAAATATATACCTTGATATATTCACCCACCGGGAAATAAAAAATTATAGATAATGGGAGTATAAATCCCACCTTTTTAGTATAATGTATGGCGTTTGTAATAAATATAAAATATATATAAATAAATAATATTAATTGTGCAAGTGACTGGGGGCTCATATGTTTCTGCCACAGGTGGGGAGAGCGGGATCCGGGCCTTGGGGGGGTAGGGGCCACCATATATGTTGTCACAGTAAGGGGTTGGCAAGGTCTATATTATTGGCTGTTCGGGGTTCTCTTATCAAGGGGGAAACGTTTTGGGGGGGTGTCAATTTAACTGTTCCAGGACAGTTTTTGTGCTCCCTGGCTTATAAAAACCTGGGCTAATGACGGGGATTTGGTTCTACCGTATAATAAATCTCCTTTCCCGCCAACCAACTTTCAAAGAAACCCCACAAAAAAAAAACAAAACTTCGGCCCTACCCACTAAAATCCCACATGGCCAGGGCCCTCAGGGCCCACAAAAAATTTTTACCCAGCTTCTCTTAACCTTTGGGCGGCCAGAGCCTTTTCCCATCGGCGAGGTATTATATATGCCCCCTCAAATTTAATATTACTCTCTTAGACAGCTTTCCAGGCAATATTTCCCCCTTTTTTTGTATATAAAAGGGGCCCCATAGGTGGGTTTAAGTCCGAGGTACAGGGGGGAATGATGAATGTCCTTCTTTTTTTTGCTTTTGCCTCCATATTAACTAACAGCCCCCTCACCAGTGACCAGGGAGCATTTTATCATTCCCCCAGCCCCTGTTTTCGCCACCCATTGCACTCCCGCAAGTGGGAACTGCACAGGCGTCCCAAACTCAGGGTTTATTTTTGGATTCCCGGGGAAGATCCCAAAACTGGCAGCCCCAAAACTGAAGCTTTGTTATATATTCTTTTTAATTTTTCATTTTAAAATATTTTTTTCTTGCACTCTCCCCCCTTCACGGCTTTATATCATAAATTTTTGCAAGGGGGTGTTTTTTTTTTTTTTCTCCGGATAATGGAGGTCTTTGGGCCCAATAGAACCAAATTTGTCTTAAGGTAAAGATAGCTGGACCCCCCCCTTGAGACACTTGTAAGCCGGGTGGCTTAAATTTTTGTTCAAACGTTAAACTAAGAATCTCAAAGTTTTTTTCATGTATGATACATAGCATAAATGCTTCTTTAGAGGTTTCCATGTATTGTATAGCCCTTTTAGAGGAGGAGAGAGTCACTGCTTTCGCACATGATCTCCTTTTATTAATTTCTCTCCCTTAGTTAACCCTTAACAGGAGATAGAGCCACTGGAACCATAACTGACTACAAAATAAACGTCAAAAAATCAGAATCCCTACTTCTAACAGGTCCCACCCAAACCCTTTGGTCCTGGGAAATTTCCCCCTGTTGGCAGACCAAACACGAACATCTAGTGTCAAATTACCCAAACCCTGGTTTAAATATATCCCCCAACACAACCTTATTTACTCATTGAAAAGGGAATATATCCTGAAAATTTACTAATCTCCTTTTTCAAAAGAAAAATTTATTGAAAATTAAATTTTTTTCCCTCGACTTCTATTTCTTTTTAAACGCTCTCCCCCCAAAAATCTCCGCTTAACCGCCAATGAAAATTCTATCGATGTCCCATATGCACAAAAAAAGACCTCTGAAACTTTTGCCTTTCAAACACAAGGGGATTAAATCCCCCCCACTCCAATTGACAAAATCTCTACCAAACAAGAATTCTCCAGATTGTTCATGGAACATCTACTTTATGCCCATTGAGTTAAACATGCTTGACAACATCCACTTCTCTTACAAATACCCTGCACATGCTTTCTCAATTAATCTATAGATTATAAAGGGTAACCGTTATCGATGTACTCTGCTCCTGGAAACAGCACAGACTTCCTTAAAAAACCAAGCTTTCAAAGCGCCCCTTTCCCCCGCAAAGGCTAGCTACTTGCTATTTTAATTTTCCGTGCAAAAAAATTGATTATGACAAATTGACATCTGGACTTTGCACCAGTCCGGCTTCGATCTCACACCATATCTCACACACATGTTGTGTTACCCGAGCCTTAAACATATCCCATCCATATCATACTGGGAAAGTTCCTAAAATTGTGCACAAAAGCTATATTTAACTACGCACAAAATTCTTGATGGAAAAAAGTAATCAAACACCCATCTCAAGGTGGGGGGAACGCAACCCTCCCCCAATGTCTTTGCCCTGTCCCCTAATCCAACATTTGGAATAGGATTTTATTTTTGGACATATTTATTAACCCTAATTTCCTATTCCCCCCGGGGTCAATCCCGGCCCCCATACAAGGGGACCTTTTGATATGGCTTTTTTGCATCTTCCCGACCGAAAATAAAGATGCCAATGTTTTCCCCGAACCCCGGGTCTTTTCTGACCCTCCCATCTGAGGGCCACAAATCAGGGCTATTTCAATTTTTTTCCCCAATTTTTCCATCCCCTCCTCCACTCAGGTTCTCTCCCTGCCGCTATCTAAAACCCTATGTCCTGTTTCTCTGGTTTTCCCAAATAGGAAAAAACTGTATCGCCCCAGGACGCCGGCCCCCACCCCAATACTACATGTCTCAACACAACCTCTCCCCTACATCAATCCTGAGGGGCCCCCCTGTTTCAACCACGGCTCACAGAAAGATTACCCATCCAAACCCCAGGGCACACCTTTTACTTTTCGAACTACAGACAGGTGCTTTTTTCCTACCTTGGGTGTCAGTTACACCACAAAGATCACCCCGCTCATACAGGGGGACTCAAACCATGCCCCTGCACAAAGTTCACTACATTTTACAAAACTAACTTTTAAGTCACCAGACACCATCTAGGGAAACTGGGTTTTTGCTACATTACGGACACCATAGTGCGGGGGAACCCTTCATCCTCACCTGCACCTCACCCCCTGGGGGCAAATGAGGGGGCCTTTCTCTATATAAATTTGGGACCCGCCCTAGGGGGAACTGGCCACTTCCACCGGGGCCTCCCGCAGGGACATTTCCCGGCTCACCCTTTTGCGGGGCAATAAAAACCCTTTTAATGGTTTACAACTTTTATTACTTATATCGCCGTACAAAATATACCCGGGTTTTACCATCTCAAAAGTTTACCTTCCCCCACGCAGCACACAGCAACTGCTCTTACTCACAGACCGCATACCCCTTGCAGCCATAATAGAGGGTGTCTCCTTTACAAACCCCCATCATTATGCAGGCTTTTCCTCTCAACTGGGAGACAAGCACCATCCATAGGTCTGTTCAGACATCTCGGCCCCTTTATTAGGTCAGGGACTCACCAGGGCCTTCCAATAAAATGCATTCACGAAAGAAAGAATCCCCCCCCCCAATAATCTTTTCCGACCCCCCCCCCCCTCCCATAAGCAATTTTCATTTTCTCTTATTTTAAAATATTTTTGCCCTTTTTTTTTAGTAATTTTATTTTAAGTAATTTATTATTTATTTTAGTTTGCTTTCTCATAATACTACAGCAGTGCCCAGATTCTGAACAAGATTGTTTCAATAAGTTTTTGGTATTTACATTAATAATTTCTCACTATTATTATTCAAAAGTGAAAACAGGCAAATTTTTCAAATAAAAAATCTCTATGGCAGCATCTCCCCAGTGACGACTTACTCGCCTCATGTCTGTAAGGAGTAGTCTGGATGTGCATGTGAGAGCGGCTTCGTGTATACAATCAACGTGTGGGAGAGACTCCAGCTGTGACCGGAAGAGCCCACTCTGGCAAATCGTCACATTGTCTACATTCTACGCAAAATACTCTCAAGATAATGCTTGTATGTAACACGGGGGAGGACTTTTCTATACGTACATAGATCCCTGTGCACTGGTGTCAGAGTCACCCTGGAGCAGTGCCGCCAGGGGGACGCTGGAGCTGAAGGAAGGTTTACAGTTTTCCTGCTCTCCCTTCTGAACAGGGACATCCCGGCTGTAAGGGGCGAGAGTGGACTTTGTTTCCTGCATAGATGAGTCTGATGCCCGTGCACAGGGATCTATGTAAGTATAGAAAAACATCTCCCCCTGGGTGTTACCTGCATGTACCAATCTCATTAGTCTATAGATGTAGAATCTACATGCCGGCACTTGTAGTTCCTCATCAACGGACTGTTGCAGCCACTATGGAACCACAAATCCCAGCATTCTACACTAGGGTGTATATCTATATCCTACAGTTTGCAGCTCAGAGTCACAAACCACAGGGTTTATCTGTATGTGTCTCTATATGACATTGTAGGCACTGTAGTACTTACACATCACAGGATAGCGAGTGCGGCCTGCTGATTACATGAGCTTGAGACAAGGGGATGACCCGGAAAGTACGCATCAGAGCAGCATAGCACACCCCAAAACGCCATCACAGCAGCGAGGTGAGTTGTACTGTCTAGCAAGCTCTGCCAGCTGTCTATAAAGAGCACTTGGACATTTCAGTGTCTTCAGAATACTTTGGATCACTCCAGGACTTGAGACATATAGCCGCAAGTTATCACTTTTAGTTTGCATTATGTCGTTTAGCAAGGCAATTAGCCGAATGCTATGTACGTTGTTTGAAAACACTAATAAATTGCATACGTTTGAGACACATGATTGTAGTGTCTGTATAGGAGTATACCTTCATTCAGATTACACGTCCCAGCATGCCCCATCCACTGCCCTCTGAGAGGGGTCGGTGTCATTTTTCTGTTCTCCCCTCATCCCTCCCTCATACATGGATACAAATATATATATCCAACAGTAAATATATAAATACACACCTGTGAGTATATCCCATAGTTGCCAACTTTTGAAAGTGGAAAAGCATGAGACTGAAGAGGGCGGCACGCGTGGCAAAAAATTTGCATGGGCACGCCCATCTTGTTGGTGTACCACGCCCCTTAAAAAGCCACACCCACTCCATCTAACTGCATAACGGCTTTAGAAGAAAGCAAGGTAAATGCCCTTATAGCCAGGTAGTAGCCCACCATAACCAGGTAGTAGACCCTTACAGGCAGGTAGATGCCCTTGTAGCCAAGTAAGATGCCCCCGTTGTAGCCAGGTAGAGCCCCCTCTGCTATCCAATTAAGAGGCCCACATTTTGTATCCAGGTAAGAGCCTCTTATTACCAGGTAGAGTCCTCTTATAGCCAGGTAGAGGCCCCATTGTAGCCAGGTAGAGCCCCCCATTGTAGCCAGGTAGATGCCCCCTTGTTGCCAGGTAGATGCCCCCTTTGTTGCCAGGTAGATGCCCCCATTGTAGCCAAGTAGATGCCCCCTTTGTTGCCAGGGCAGATGCCCCCTTTGAGTTGTGAGGTAGTGCCCCTTTGTTCTTCACTGTAGTGCCCGCTTTATTGTCAGGTAGTTGCCCTCCTTGTTGTCAGGTATGTTGCCCCCATTTATTGCCAGGTAGTTGCCCCCATTGTTGTCAGGTAGATGCCCCCTTTGTTGTCAGGTAGTGCCCCCTAATAGCTTGAGTTCAAATAACGGTTGGACCAGCGAAAGGAGGCTTAAGAGAAATTCCAAAAATGATAAAATCACCAATTTATTGGGTGCCCGTAGGGCAAAGACAGATGTGTCCTCGTGAGACAGGGTGCAACAGCAAATCTGCTAACTCAGTCAGACACGAAACGAACCACCTATCGGTACCATCGTACCTTACTCATCGGCCATAACTAGTCAGAGGAATAGTTCAAGCTTATATAACACATTAATTAAAACATTCATGACGTAAAACCATTTACTCACCTTTGTAGAGTATAACGCCAACAAACTGCGGACGCCGACACAAATGCATCACACCGATCTGAAAAGTCCGGTCAGATGACGCGGAACGTGAAGTACATAACAAGTCCCGGGCATGCGCAATGCTAAATTACCGCTAACCTTGGCAAGTGGCAAAAAACGACATGCGCATTGAAAAAAAGACGGACATAGAAAAAGCGAACTCAGACAAAAGTCAATGTTGGCAGATATCATCCAGACAGGGAGTTCACAAGTTCGCCACCAAGACTATTTACAGCAACAAAAAATAACTTAAATAAAAGTGGGAAAAGAAAGAAAGGCAGGCGGAGATATTTCTATCAAATATAGAGAAATAATTTGCACACAATGTTGATCACCTATAAGTATGACATTCAAAAGCTATACAAACACAACTACATGACTCCAATTTAAAGCTATAATGGGAAAAACAATATAATTTTATTACAATGACATAATGTTTCCCTTTTATGATTTAGGCCATTTGGAAAATGGTGGTAATTCAAAGAAAAAATCCACATGGCCTCTCTGTCTCGTGAAGTATTTGTTCCAAATTACCACCCCAATTGGACTTGAATACCTTATCTATTCCGAAAACAGGCCCTCAATGAGCTAATATTACAATTATGTTTCTCAATGACATGTTTCGCAACATTAGATTTTTGTACACATAAAGATATACTTGTGACACTCGAGTTTAAATGCTCCAATATTCACACGTTTTAGTTTCCTGATTGTGTGAGCCTATGTAACAGTAATTTGCAAACTTGCACCTAATTACGTAACTCACACACCCGGGTGGTGTTACAATTAATGAATTGTTTATGGTATAAATTTCCTGTATCTGGATTCTGAAAATTCTGACACAGATTGCTATCTACACATATTTACATTGGTTCGCCCCACACTTATAAAATCCCTTGTGATATAGACCAAGTATGTTGGATTTTGTACCATATCATGGTAAGAACAGTATATTTTCCTTAAAGTTTTAGAGTCTTTTGAGACTATATTACATCCCTGAGAACAAAATTTTATTTAGGATGTCATCCTCCTTAAGTAACGGTAAGTGAGTGCTTATTATTTTACATATTTGTTTATATTGTACTGACTATATTTTAAAACTAAGTATAGGAGCTGAAAATTTTGGTTTGATTGCTTTTTTCGGTATATTTGCTACACATTTTGCATCTATGGATTGTTAACTATCGTCATCCGCATTATTTTCATGCGATACAATTTGGAGTGCCCATTTTAATATCCATTTTGGGTAACCATATTTTTGAGAGTCCTGTTTTGAATCTGTTTTTCCTCAATTGTATAAACAATGAATCAGTGCAATTTCTTTTGTATCCCGAGTCATCTCGTACTACAGGAATTGCTTTAACACTGTATGTCGTGGATAGGAAGCTTTATAATAAGTATCGTATTGCCGGACAAAGGCTTGCGATAGATTTAACTCTCAATTTTCTCAAAACTCTCCAATGTAAGGGCAAGGGAATTCATAAAAAAGGAGATCTCGGACTCAGCTAAAAATGAAGGGATCGTGAATGGGGGGCACACACACTGAACTAATTTTGATTTAAAATATCCCACAAAAGAAGGGGGGGGAGGCCACGCAGGATACAATCTCCCCCCCGAGATAATCCAGGAGGGTCAGCGATGAATCTGGCCGTACCATTTATCCACCGATTGAAGGAAAATGGATTGGACACGAAGGTCGGAAAAAATAAAAAAGTACTCCCACCACGACGGAACACTGGTTTTGCCAATGAGGGCGAATAGTTCGCACCCCATTGACACTCCGTGAGAGGTTGTAAGTACATGGTCACCATTGATAAGGTAAAAAAATTAGTGTGCATCAATCAAAAAACTAGTGAAGGGTTTATCGTAGATTCATAGGGGCATGTTGTTGATGACTATATTGTCTCAGGTGATTTGCCAAAGAAAGAGAGGGGTTTGTGAGGGGGGGGTTTGGTGGTGTTAAATGTGGTAATAAGTCTCATGTTTACCAAGGTAATATGGTGGGTGGCCTTAATTTTTAATTAATGATGGGTGTATTCTTTAAATTGGGTATGGATAGTAAAGGGGTGAGAGGTGTAACATGGTTGTAGAACCTCATCCAGCACTGGCACATGCTTCAGAGAACGACCCTATCCCTGACACGACTTGGGCGCATAGGAATAGGCTGAATTATTTTTGTGGACTTTGGAAAGTCCTATAAAATGGAACAACAGGATGGCTCTACAATAATAAACTCCCTTTGTCTTTGCCGTAATAAAACCTAAATTACAACCTTCCTGCTCCAATTGATAAAGTTCTTTCTGATACTTGTGTGTCGGATTACTGGATAATTTACACAATATGTGGTTTTTTATTCCTTAAGGATAGTAAGCATAGATTGTTTATAATCAGACTGATTCTTAACAACCAATGTAAAATGGGTAGATTAGCCACTCGTGTCCAAGAATTTTCAGAATCCAGATAAATGGAAAATTTATAACATCAAACAATTCATTAATTGTAACACCACTTGGGGAGTTATACGTAATTAGGTGCAATTTGCAACATACTGTAATCATATCTCCACAATCAGGAAACTAAAAGTGAGAATATGTAGCATTTAAACGATGGCACAAGTTATTCTTTACGTACAAAATCTAAAGTTGCGAAACATGTCATTGAGAAACATAATATAATATAAGCTCATTGCAGGTTATCGGAATAGAAAGGTATTCAAGTCCAATAGGGGAGGTAATTGGACAAAAACTCCCAGAGACCAGAGAGGCCATGTGGATTTTTCTTGAATACCACATTTCCAAGAAGGCCTAAATCATAAAAGGGAAACATTATAACAGTACTAAATTATATAGTAGCTTTATAATTGGTAGTCTAGCGTGTTTGTATCAGCTATTTTGACTGTCCATACATAGGATCAACATTGTCAAATATTTCCCTATATTTGATAGACAATCTCCCGCTTCCTACTTTCTTTTCCCCTTTTTTTAAAATTATGTTCACTTTGTTTGTAAAATCTTGGTGGCGAAACTTGTGAACACCTGTCTGGAGATATCTGCCAAAATTGACTTTTCTGAGTTCGCCTTTCTAAGTCTGTCTTTTTTTCAACTGCGCATGTCCGTTTTTTGCCATTGCCAGGTATTAGCGGTAATTTAGCATTGCGCATGGCCCCGGACTTGTTCTGTTTACACTCTGACCTGGAACCATTCAGAACGGTGTGATCATTTGCCGCGTCCTCAGTTTTGTTGCGATATACTCTACACAGGTGAGTAAAGTGGATTGTTACGTCCATGAATGTTTTAATTTAAGTGTTTAATATAGCTAGAACTTTTCCTCAGACTAGTTATGCCATGAGTAAGGGTACGATGTAACCCGAAACGCGTCGGTTCGTTTCGTGTCTAGGATTAGCAGTATTTGCTGACACCCTGTCTCACGAGACCACATCTGTCATTTGCCCACGGGCCACCAATAAATTGGTGATTTTATCATTTTTGGAATTTCTCTTAGCCTTCCTTTCGCTGGTCCAACCGTTATTTTGAACTCGAAGCCTATTTACTCGTGCGGTACTGGAGCAGGGACCGTGCGACACAGGAGTGTCTCCTTAATCCTGTAATATAGAGGTGAGCTGACTCAATTGTCTTTTTTTTTCCAAACTCAGTGCCCCCTAATAGCCAGGTAGAGCCCCCCTATAGCTAATAAAATAAAATAATAAAAGCCAGCTCCGTACATCTCCCGGCCGACCGACTCAGCGTCGCAGGGGGAGTGAGTGCAGCCGCGTGTCACTCCCACAGCACTCTGATTTGTATATACAGCGCACACAAAAAAGGGGAAGAAGGGGAACGATCCTCCTTAGCCTTCTCCCAGTACGGACAGAGCTGCATGGAGCGTGCAGCTGCTGACTGAGGGCTATGTTCACACGGCTTATTTGCAGGGGCGTAATTACGCCGTGTGGACGGGGGCCGGAGCGGGGGGCCGACACTCGCCGGCCCATAGACTATAATTTCTAGCGGCGCGTGTACGCCGCTGGTAATTCACATGTCACTTATCTCCCCCCGCAGCCGGATTCGCCGAGCGGGGAGAGGAGACATAATCCCATTAGTTCTCTATGAGGAACGTGGATTACCGTAATGACAGGGACGTATTCAGCTGTAGAGATTTGCGCACTCCGGCGCGTAATTACGGACTAAAATAAGACCAAGTTTAAGCCGTGTAAACATAGCCTAACTGTACGGCCACACAAGTCAGTGAAACTCGCCGGGCGGGTGAGCGGCCGCTGCGGCCTCTTCACCCGCCTGTAGGAGCGGTGCCAGAGTAGCAAACCAGCGCTACTCTGGCGCCACAGTCATTTAAAGAACCCCCGCTGCTTGCTGGCGACGGGAGGAATGCCAACTCTGCCAGGGTGGCGAGCGGGGCCATTAGCAGGACCCCCCTGCATGTATGGTGTATCCATATATATATACAGTGACGGAAACAAGGATTTGTTCCCTCGCTGACTGTGTAAATTTCCCACTGACAAAGACATGAACAGTCTATACATAAACTGTATCGCCTATGTGCTCTATACACTACAGGACCTTCCATGATGTCACAGTCATGTGATCAGGAGGAGTCCGTAATCTATGGGCCCCTTCCTATCATGTGGACCAGGTGATGTCACCACAGGCCTTTACCCACTGGTATAAACCCCCCCGTCCGGAATAAAAGGTAAATTTACATCTCTACCCTAATCTCCTGCTACTCCCTCAATGTAATCACTATCCATAACCTCCCCCCATCATCTCTACCGCCTAATCTCCTGATACCTCCCTCATGTAATCACCAACCAAAACCCTGTCCCCCCCCCATACATCTCTCCCCTAATTCCCTGAAAACCTCCCTCTGTATCTCCATCCAAAACCTGCCCCCCCAATACATTTCAAAACCCTAATCTCCGATCCCTCCCTCATGAAAAACTCCATCCATAACCTCCCCCCCCCCATACCACACTACCCAAATCTCCTGATACCCCCCTTTCATGTAATCCCCCCACCCATAACCCCCCCCCCATCCACCTACCCCAACATGCCCAATTTCCCCCGTTTTTTGGCGGGGGGGTCCCGCTTTTTTTGGGGCCCCTCCCGCCCCCCCGGGGAGTTGGCATTCCCCCGCCCCCTTTCAGGCGGCGGGGGTCCTTAAATTTACCGCGGCGCAGGAGTAGCGCTGGGGGCGCTACTCTTGCCCGCGGGGGCCGCTCCCCACAGCGGGTTCAGCGGCCGCACGGCCGCTCACCCCCCCGCGGTTTTCACGGGCGGGGGGGGAAAGGGGAGGGATCGCTCCCTCCTCCCTCCCCCCCCCTGTATGTTTCCCGGGGGCCCCGGGGTGTGCGCCGTACATATAGGTCAACGGCGCAGGGGAAGTACCCCGCCCCATGCTCTCACTTCCCCCTGCGCCCCTGAAGAGGAAACGGGGCCCGGGGGGGGGGCCCGCGCGCCCGAAACCTGGTAAGGTAAATGGATTTTTTTATTGATTTTTTTTTAGCTTTGGGGGCCTACCTGGCTAACAGAGAGGGGAACTACCCCGGGAACAGAGGGGGGACTACCTGGCAACAGAGGGCACTACCTGGCAACAGAGGGGAAAAATCCACCGGCAACCAAAGGGGGACTACCTGGCAACAAAGGGGGCACTACCCGGCAACAGAGGGGGGAATACCTGGCAACCCGAGGGGACATCTACCCCCGGCCAAAAAAGGGGGCCTACCTGGCTAACAGATGGGGGCAAATAAACCCCAACAAAGGGGGCACTCCTGGCTAACAAAATTTGGGGCACTACCTGGCAACAAGGGGGCACTACCTGGCAACAGAGGGGGGACTACCTGGGTAACAGATGGGGGACTAAACCCGGCAAAAAAGGGACACTACCCCACAACAGAGGGGGCACTACCTGGTAACAGATTGGGGGCCCCACCTGGCAAAAGAGGGGACTTACCC
>JAODAL010079200.1:0-12659 GCA_025379985.1 Phyllomedusa bahiana | reverse complement strand
GGAAATTTGGGCAGTGATTGGCTTTTTCTGGCGATTCGACCATGCAGCCCATTTTTCTTCAAGTGCTTCCTTATTGTGCCTCTTGAAACAGCCACACTGCTAGTTTTCAGAGAGTCCTGTATTTCAGCTGATGGGTTTTTCTTTGCATCCTGAACAATTTTCCTGGCAGTAGAGGCCGAACTTCTTGTTGGTCCACTTGACCAAGGTTTGGTTTTTACAGAGCCCTGATTTTCCATTTGTTAATCACAGTTTGAACATTGCTGACTGACATTATCAATTACCTGGATATCTTTTTGTATCCCTTTCCTGTTTTATACAGTTCATATATCTTTTCCTACAGACCTGTTGACAATTCTTTTACTTTCCCCATGACTCACAATCCAGAAATGTCAGTGGCTGAATGAAAGATGCAAGAGTCTGTCTGGATTCCAGAAACTTACTCAGCTTTTATGCACACACGCTATTATAAGCAAACAGGTCACAGGAGAGGTGAGGCCTTTCATAGCCATTCAGTCCCATTTGTGGCAATTTCTGTGCATGTTATCAGTCCAAAATCACCAGGGTATGTGAACTTTTGATCAGGGTCATTTGGAGGTTTTTGGTTGTCATTATGGAAAAAAAGAGAAAACACAGTCATTTGACAATAAATGGCTTCACCAAACCCCCACTAACCAGGGATGGAAAAAAATTTTTTTGTTTTGTCATTCATATTCTCTGAAAAAAGGCCAAGAAAGCAAAAATTCTGCTGGGGTATGTAAACTTTTGAGCACAACTATAGTACGTGCACCTAGGGTGGCCTCTACCACAAAGCCTAGGTGCGGGAGTTTCCCGGCTACTGTGGGCAGTTCCAGATTAAATGTTCAGCACTGCAACAATAGAAGCAGAGGAACTTGTTGCAAACGGCGCCGCTGCCCGCAACTCGGGCTGCGGGCGCCGTCGCGGCTCTGCCCGTGCCCCCGCTTCTGGGGCGAGTGCTGCCGCTGCCCAGGTGTCTGTCTGCAGCCTCCTGCTGCCCGGCGTGCCTGTCCCCTTCTCTAGGGCGCGCTGGATCTGTGAAATTTAAAGGGCCAGCGAGCCGGTAACTGGGTAATTGCCCGGCGCTGCCTCTATATTACCTGGGCGCTTCCGCCCACTCTCTGCTGGATCTTTAGTGCCTTTGCCTATAGAGAAAGCATTTCCTGAAGTCTTGTCCTGATCTTCTGTGTACCGTACTGTTTGCCTCCGTCTCCTGACTACGAACCTCTGCCACCTGCCCTGACCTTCCTGCCTGTCCCCGACCACAAACCTCTGCCGCCTGCCCTGACCTTACTGCCTGTCCCCGACTACGAGCCTGCCTTATGATTCTGTACCACGCTATACCTTGGCTGCCACTGCAAGCAAGTCACGTTAGGGGTAGCGACCTGGTAGACTCCCGCCACAGCAAGTCCTTCCCACTTTGCAGCGGACTCTGGTGAATACTGGGACCTACTTAGACTCCGCTCCCTGGTGTGGCTTACACCATCGCTTGAGGTGGTCCAGTGGATCCACTCCTACGACCGGGACCGTTACAGAAAGATCCGGCCAGGGATCCCCCCCAAGGTACCGTTCCCCAGTGGGGGTCTCTCCATGTGGTTCCCCAAACCCGGGTTCCCCAGAAAACGGGGCCCACAGGGCAACGTGGATAAAACTGAACCCCCCATGATGCAGCACTCGTCACCCCCCACAGCACCCCCCTTCCACTTCCCCCCGGGGCCCGCCCCCCGGCCCCCGGGGCAGCCACTGACTCTGTTTGGGGCCCCAAATTTTCCTATTTTCGCTGCCTCCCAAAATTTTGGACGGCGCCCCCAAGCTTTTGCAGGGGTTTTCCTCCCCCAGTGCACCATCATATCGAGCTAATGGGGGCCCAATTCCTGTTTTGAACTTTCCCAAAAGGTGGCCTCTTTGGGGGAGGCTTCCCTGGGGAAAGGGAATCATCCTCTCCGTGCCTTACTATTTTTTTTGGGATGATCGGGACGACCGGGGAATTGTTTTTTCCGGGTTCCTGTTTTCCTGGACTCCGGTTTCCCGGGTTGGGAATTTCTTTCCATGCCACCTGGTTTCCCTTTTAACCCGCTTCCAGTGTTGCCTATTGGGGGATATCCCCCGGTCACAAGGGAGCTCCCTTGGGAGACGCCCATTCAGTACAGGACCCAACCCGTTAAACCCTCCACTTTGGGTTTTTCTTGCACATGGAAAGATCCCCTTTCTAGTTTTTGCTCGATTTCCTCAGAAAATTTTTGGGGGGTTGGGGCTGCAGTGCCATCCCCCTACATTTCAATTTGGGAAAAAAGGCGGGGTTCGTGCACGGGGGTTTCCCTGACGCGGAATCTTGGGGCCTGGTGGCACCCCCCCCTTTTCGCTCCGCTTTTTCCCCAAACCCGCCCCCAAAGGTCTCTGCCAGGCTGAAAACCGGATTATGCGGATTTTTTTCCCCGGGAAAAAACACCCGGAAACCTTCCCCCTTCATCCCCCCCTATGATGACCGTTTTGACTTGCTCCCGGAACCAGTCCTCCCAGGGGCAGGGTTTTCCCCTCTGCCCTGTGCGGGATCCCCAAGCCATGTCAACCTCCCATTTTGGGGAAAAAATCAAAAAAGAAGGGCTTCAAAACCCAATTCCCCTCTCTGGGGGGGCAGGATTCTTTTTTGTCAGAAGAAAAGGGGGCTCCCTGGGGGCCTTGCCCGATTAGGGGGGACTTAAAAAAAAATCCTGTAAAGAACCTTTAATCCCTTCCCTTGATCACAGAACTGTTTAAACCGGCTTCGTGGACAAAGATTTTCCCCCAAATTTGGGGAAACCTGCGAGGGCCTAAAACCCACCCGCATTCCGAGGGGGGGATGAGTGGAAGACTTTTTTAAACAGGGGATGGTCACTTTAAAAAACCTCTTTTTTTTCCCCTTCCCAACCCTGTGAACGCCCCAGAAGTTTTCCCAAGAATTGTAAATTTTTTTTTCCCGGGATCTCCTCTAAACTTGTTTCGATTTTCTCCCTTGGACGACATTTTGGTATTCTTGCAAAATTTGGAAACTCATCGTCCCATGTCCCCCTTTGGTGCTGGAGCGGCTGTGCCAACCACCTCTATCCCAAAAATTAGAGAAAATTTTTTTTCCCCCAAACCCCAACCCTCCCTTTTCCAGGGTTACACCCCTTTTGGCCCGAGGGTTACAGATGGTTTTTTTCCCAAAGCTGGGGCCCATTCTGCAGGGGCCCTTTGGGCCCCAGGGGGTCTACGGGCATCCCAGCCCCTTCCTTTGAGCTTTTTTAAATTATTATCCGACATTTTATTCGGGCTTTCCCCCACAGTGGGGGCCCCTTTTATAGCATTTACTAATAAAAAACCCCAAAAACCCTAGGCAGGGCCCCCAAAAGGGCCCGGGGAAAAAGGTTTTGTTCAGCAAAAAGGCAGCATTCACCCCCGTGCCCTCCGGGACCAACTGGATACCGAGAACCTTTCTTTCGGGAGGTGGATGCCCCCTTTCCTGGGGTTTTGGGGCAGGCAAAATTTCCATGCAGAAGGGGCCCAAGGGCAAGATGGTCAGGGTCCTTCTTTTCCAAAGGGCCTTTTTTCCCCCCCAAGCAGGGGAAAATTACCCCATCAAGTTTTGGGTTTTTAAAAGGGCAAAAAACAATTTTACCCTTAGAAGAGTGGCGTTTTTTCCCCCTGGGGGAAATTTCTCGGAAATTCCACCCCCATTTACTCCCGACCAAAAAAAATTTTTCCTTACCCCCCCTTTAAGTCAATGCCACCCCCCCCTTAAAGGCAGGGGGGTCCCTTTTTCTTGCGCTCGACTTAAAATTTCCCTTTCGCCGGGCGAAAGAACACGGGGCCGATGCGCTCTCCGTGTCTCCGATTTTGGGGGAGGGGGGCGTGCCCCAGCATTAATTTTTCCTGGCGCTTGACCTGCCCCCAAAGGGCCTTGAGCCCCTCCGGGGAAGATTATGCCGTCCTGCACCCCGCTTTTTTACTGTTTGGCCGGAACTTGCGAGGGAGTCAGGGAATTTGGGTAAAGTCCTGCGTTACTGTGCCAAAAAAAGCCCTCCCCAAAACCCCGGGGGGGGTTTTTTCCCCAAACCCTTTTGCCACCCCCATCCCCTTGGTCTCATGTGGCATGGACTTCGTCTATCTTCCTTCCCCTCGGGCAAAAAACGGTCATCTGGGGGGTAGCGGCCCGTTTTTTGAAGATGGCGCCTTTATCCTTTTGCCGGGGTCACCATTGCCCCCCTTTTTTTGGCCAACCAGTTTTTCTACATATCCCGCTACACGGACTTCCCCACATTTCCCCGGATCGGGGGGTCCAAAATTTTTGTCGGGGTTCGGGGCGGGCCTTGCTCCGGTTGCGGGTAAAACGGAAAGTGGAAGAATCAATAATCCTGGGGGCTATTTGGGGGCACTTTGTCGGGGCTCGACAGGATGACGGGGCCCCTTTATTTCCCCTGGGCAGATTTTTCCTAAAACTCCCGGATTCAAAAACCAAACACCTTTGTTTTCATTTTTAAAGGGCCACTCCGCCCCCGCACCATTGTCTTCTCCTTCTGAGGGCCGGGGAGCGGGTTCTTTGTCTGAGATATCGAACATTTTGGAATCAGACGCGCTAGTCCTGCAGCATGCATTTTGCCGCATGAAGGGCCCAACGAAAAAAATAGAACCCCCCCCCGTTTTTCCCCCCCCTGGGGAAAGGTGGGCTTTTTGGGCCCGATAATCCGGCCAAAGGGCCCCCCTTTAAAAACTAGGTCCCGTTATGTAGACCATTTAAGTACTAGGGCATCACCCCGGCTGTCAAAACTCCGGGCCCCCCCCACCATGCGTATTCCTAACTCTCCATGTCTCCTTGTTGAAACCTGTGGCCCCGAAACCCTTTTCCCCCAAAATTTCTCCTCGTCTCCGAAGGGAGTCCCCCCAAAATTCCAGTGAAAGAAACCTGGATAAAACCCAAGGGGGAAAACGGAATTTCCCTTTTGGGCTGGAAGGGGGTTTGGGCCTGAGGAAAGTCAAAAGGGAGCCGGAAGACAACAAACGGACTTAGGGTGCAGAAATTCCCCAGGCCCGGAAAGGGGGAATAAGGGGGGAGTATGTTGCAAAAAACCCCTGCCCGAAATCGGGCTGCGGGCCCTCGCACTCTACACGTGCCTCCGCTTCTGGGGCGAGTGCTGCCGCTGCCCAGGTGTTGGGCGACGGGCGCACTCGCTCCCCTGCGCACCGGGACTCACGCGGCCGCGCTCCCATCTGTCTGCAGCCTCCTGCTGCCCGTCGAACGCGTCCCCGTTCTATAGGGGGCGCACCGGCTCTGTGAAATTTAAAGGGCTAGCGCACCGGTAATTTGGTAATTTCCGGGTGCTGTGTTCTGGTTTCTATATTACCTGTAACTTCTTTCCGCCACTCTCTGCCGATCTTTAGCGCCTTTGCCTATCTAGAAATCCGTTCCTAAAGTCTTGTCATGATCTTCCGTGTACCGTACCGTTTGCCTCCGTCTCCGGACCACGAACCTCTGCCACCTGCCCTGACCTTCCTGCCTGTCCCCGACCGCGAACTTCAGCCACCTGCCCTGACCTTACTTCCTGTCCCCGACTAGGAGCCTGCCTTATGATTCTGTACCACGCTATACCTCGGCTGCCACCGCAAGCAATCACGTCGGGTAGTGACCGGTAGTATACTCCGCTGCAGCAAGTCCTTCCCGCTTTGCGGGCAGGCTCTGGTTAATACGCGGGACCTACCTAGACTGCCGCTCCCTGGGTGCTTACACCATCGCTTGCGGTGCTTTCAGGAGATCCACTCCTGCGACCGGGACTGTTACCGAACTGCTGGTGTCGCTGAGCGCGCTCTTCCATGGTCATGTGGGTGCTATCCTCTTGCATGCATTCCTCCTCAGGAACCATTGATGGAGGAAGTGGAGGCCGATGGAACACCAGAGCGAGGCATGGAAAGCGGTGTGGACAGGAGGATTCACATTGTGAGCTAAGTTCTTGCTGTCTCTCCGTGAATCGTATATCGATCCAGGTAACCAATCAGATAAGATCATCCAGAGAAGACAGGAGGTCTCAACCAGCTATCTCGCCTTGCTAGAATGTAGCTGCAAGGGCCTCATTATTCCTTTCAAGCTCAGAGGTGAGGGTGCGGATTTATACCGCATACTGACACACTGAAAAGTCGCCCTGACGTAGATGAAGCAGAGCTGCTGCAGCAGAAGACGTACGCCCTGGTTCCTCAAAGACGTTGTGGAATGCTTGTAGAAACAACCCCCACCCCCCCCCCCCAGTCCTAAAGGGGGATAGCCCAGGCCACGGCTTCACCAGACAAAAAGGCTGACTACAAAAGCCACTTTAGCACGCTTCGTAGGAAATTGGTGGGCCATCATTTCCATATGGATGGGGCACTGGCGGAGGAATCCTCTACAAGTCTTGGGATTGCCGTCATACCGTGGCGGAAGGGACAGATGCAGTGTGGCCTCACGGATGGAGTTGGGACCATAGCAGGCAGAGTGACAACAGGCAGAGGTGCAGCTGTGGTCGCAGGCAGATGGGCAGTAAGGTTCTGCATCATGATGACAAACTGGTCGATGCATTGACTCTGTTGGGCCACAGCAATCATACCGTCCCGGATGTTGGGCAGAGGCACCCTGGGGGAATTCATGGCCAGAGTATACTGTCACGGATGTAGGTGGATTCACTGGACCACCACAAGTGGTGTTATAAGCCACACCAGGAAGCGGTGTCTAAGGATCCCCAGTGTTTACCAGAGCCCAATGCAAAGCAGGATGGACTGGCTGCGACGGGAAACTACCAGGTCGCTACCCCTGGCGTAACATGCTTGCGGTGGCGGCTGGATTGCAGCACGGAACAGAATTGTTAGACAATGGCATAGTCGGGGACAGGAAATAAGGTCAGGGCAGGTGGCAGGCAACGTGGTCAGAAAACGATAGCAGGAATGACTGGTACACAGGTAGACAAAACTCACTCCAACACTCTCTGAAACGCACTAAGGAACACCAATACTCTGGCAGAGAGTGCTGGAGGAGTCAACAAGATATAGAGACAGCGCCCGGCAATTAACCAATTACCGCGCGCCTGTGCCTTTAAATCTAGAAGATCGCAGTTGCACGCCTCACTGGGTAGGTAAGGTGTTGGGAGCAGAAAGGGGGTGGCCGCGGACCAAAGTGGGGTTCGCACCATGCTCCATGCCAATATAATGTAAAATTTATTTTATATTATTTCATTTTCTGTAGTTTGAAAATTATCATAAATTTGTTTGTATTATTTTAATGGTAAGAGATGAGAAATAATCTATATATTTTGCCCTAATGTCAAAACTAGTTCCACTATGACCATTTTGGGCTCAGGAAGACCTCTTTTAACAGTTACGTGCCTAGTTTGCCACCTACATTCATAAATGTGTCTAATCCTACGAATCTGGCGTGATGGACGGCCGTTGGAAATTTTAGGGCTCTGTGTAGAGCGTGCAATCACTCTACCAATCGTTTTAAATATTTCTGTTGGTGTAATATCTGAATGTTTTTATATTGTGCATTTCTGTATGTACATTATTTGTATACAAATAACAGTAATGATGGCAAAGCACTTTAAAATGTGTACAGGTGCTTTGAGTACCAGTGTCACATGCAACTCACAGCCAATCAGAAGTATGCCAGAGGAACCAGGGAAGAGAAAGAGAGAGGAGCTGCAGGCATAAATACAGTCTGCCCCACAAAGTGAAAACCCCTGCACTGGCCACGCACAGCGAGCCGACCATGCATGTGAATGAGAGGAGCGCCACAGGGGTTTTTACTTTTTGGTAAAACCCCTTTAAGCAGCCAGTTCAGTTGAGTTTAGTGGTTATAGTTGTTGCTTCTGTTAGTGTTGATCAGTTGCAACACAAAGGCTTGATAAAGACCCTGCTATAGGTCAAAACGGGGCACTACTTCTGATGGAGGAATAACATTTTTTCACTAGCCTGCTATACCTCGGGTATACTGCTTCCATTTGAGATTTTTCTGGATTTCTGGTAGCTCTATAGATTCGAGGATAGGAAGATGTGCAAACACCTACAGTTTTTTGCGTATAGTGGTTTTTGAATTTTGTGCTGCTGGTTGTTTTTTTGTATTTTGTTATTGCTTGGATAAGAGGTCAGTCAAAGATATTTTTGCAGCAAATCTTTTTCATGTAAATATAGTCTAATAATTCAAACACAGTAGTGACACAAAGAGATCGCAATATTGAAATATTCAAAATCTCTGTATAAAATTTCCATTTTCTACTTAAATAACTACTGATTTAAGATATTAAGCTTAGGTAGATAAATGACCAAAATTTTATATCAGATTTTATTTTTAATGCTTGTATCAAGCTCTTTCTGCCATCCTGTGTTTATTCGGAATATTACACCTCACAACCTTACAGTAAACATTTAATTGTCAATCTTAGAAAATAATGCACTATCTGCTTTATCATTGTGGTGTACTTAACCTTCTATGCCTCTTCCAAAGTTTTGTTTGTATCCACTAGTAAAAATTACACTTATAATTTTGTTGCCTTTGTTGCCCCTAGCAACCAATTAGAGCGCCCCTTTCATTTTCATATAGTGCTCTGAAAAAAATGAAAGAGGGATTCTGGTTGCTATGGGCAGCAAAGAAAGTCTTAGGCCTAGATAATGATTCTGGGAAGCCCCACTCTCCTTGTAAAGAACATGCCCTGATCAGCATTAAAACTTTAATGAAAGCTTAATGTGGTGTAAGCAATATGGGAAAATGGACTCACCAAAAAATACATATAGGGCCACATGTATGAAAACTGTCTTGGTCTAGGATTGTCCTTGTTGATCCTAGCAACCAATCAGAGTGCTCTTTTCATTTCATAAAGTGTTCTGAAAAAATGAAAGGTGCGCTCTGATTAGTTCCTATGGGCAACAAGGACAGTCTTAGACCAAGACAGTTTTCATACATGTCCTCCATAGAGTTCCAATCAAAAACTCACTGGCCTTAACAGGGAATAAACTTGAAAAACATATAAAAAGATGAATGAAAGGCATTGTGAAATAAATTAAATTTATTTGAAAAGCATAAAAACAACGGCTAACTTATAAAAAAGAGGATAGGTATACAGTGCTAAGCAAAAGGGTAACAGTGTTTTGAAAGTTTGACTTTCAGACTTCATACCCTCACCTTTGCTTTTACAGTTTTGAACGTAAAACAAACCATTTTTTTATAGAAAATCCATTTTAGCTGTTTCTACGGGTTGAAACCAAAATTTTTTAACTTTCCCCCCATATACTTTAATCCAACTCCCCCCAACTTTTGGGGGGGGGTCCCGCTAATTGGGGTTCTCCCCCGCCCCCCCCCCCGGCAGATTTGGGCATTCCCCCCCGCCGCCAAAAGGCCCCCCGGGGGTTTTTTATATGACTGCGGCAAACAGAGTAGTGTTGGTGCCTATTTCGGGCGCCCCCCCGGGCCGTTTCCTAACGGCGGGTGAAGGGGCCCCGCTCCCCTGTCCGGGGGACTCCCCCAACTTTCCCTGGGAGGGGGCAGGAGGGTTCTTTTCCCCCATCCTTTTTTCCCCCCCTGTTTGTACGCGCCGGGTGCGTTTTTTAACATCCCAGATTAGCGTCGCGGGGGGGTGTGACCCCGGGCTGCCCCTCATCCCCCCTCCCGCCCGCTGAAGGATGGGCGGGGGATTTTCCAGAGTTTGAAGGACCTTTGGTGAGGTAATTTACTTTTATTATTTTTATGTTTATTAGTTTATAGGGGGGAACTACCGGGCTAAAAAGGGGGCCTTAACCTGACTACAAAGGGGGGAAAACTACCTGGCTATTTAAAGGGGGCAACAACCTGACTACAAAGGGGGGCAAAAAAATGGCTAAAAAAGGGGGGGAAACCCCTACCTGGCTATTTTGGGGGAAAAACAAACCTGACTACAAAGGGGAAAACTCCCTTTTTTTTACAAAGGGGGGCAACTACCTGGCAAACAGAGGGGGGCCCTCTCCCCTGACTAAAAAGGGGGAAAAACCTCCCTGGCTACTTAAGGGGGAAAACACCGGGGTACTAAAGGGGGAAACTCCCTGGCACTAAAGGGGGAATAAAGATACAAAGGGGGCAATCCCGGGCTAAAAAAGGGGGCAACTACCTGGCTACAAAAGGGGAAATCCCTGACTACAAAGGGGGCAACTCCCTGATAAAAGGGCCCAATCCTGGCTAACAGGGGGGGGCATTACCGCTACAAAGGGGAAAACTACCTGGCAATAAAGGGGGAAAACCTGGCACTAAAGGGGGAAATATGATACAAAGGGGCAAAACTGGAAAACGGGGGGATCTACCTGACTACAAAGGGGGCACACCCTGACAAAAAAGGGGGAAACTAGGGTACAAAGGGGGCAACTCCTGGTACTAAAGGGGGAAACTACCTGACTAAATAGGGGGGCAATACCTGATACGGGGGGGGGGCAACACCGGCTAAAAAGGGGGGGCATCACTACTACAAAGGGGGCAACTACTGGAAAACAGAGGGGGGGCATCCCTGACTCAAAGGGGAATACCTGGCATAAAGGGGGAACTCCCGACTGAAAAGGGGGGCCTCCCCTGTACAAAAAAGGGGGAAACTACCGGCTAAAGAGGGGGGCTCTACCTGACTACAAAGGGGGCAACAAACCTGACTACAAGGGGGCAATACCTGGGTACTAAAAAGGGCAACTCCCTGGAAAAAGGGGGGGAAAACTCCCGAAAAAAAAGGGGGGTTAACTACCGGCTAAAAAGGGGTCAACCCCTGATACAAAAGGGGGGAAAAAAATACCTGGCTACAAAGGGGGCAACTACTGGCTAAAAAAGGGGGGGCATTACCTGACTAAAAAAGGGGCAACTCCTGGCAACAGAGGAGGGCATTACCTTACTACAAAGGGGGCAACTACCTGACTACAAGGGGGGAAACTCCTGGCTACAAAAGGGGGGCAACTACGGGCTCAAGGGCCTCTACCGGGCTACAAGGGGGCATTACCGGCTAAAGGGGGGGCATCTCTTGACTAAAAGGGGGGATCTACTTGGCTACAAGGGGGATCTCCCTTGCCTGTAAGGGGCACTACCTTGGTTATGGGGGGTACTACCGGGGTATAAGGGCATGTCCCGGCTTTCTTCCAAAGCCTTTATGGTTAGGGGGATTGGTGTGGCTTTTTGAAGGGGGGGCACACCAAAAAGATGGGCGTGTCCATGCACATTTTTTCCGCCCTCTTCATTTCCCCTGCTTTTCATTTTAAAAAAGTTGGCAAATATGACTATTAAAAAAAAAAAGTATGCATTTTTTCTCGCATTGAGTGAAATCGAATAACCTTACATGTTTTAGGGAAATTGGATTTTCCCGAATTATTTCTATTTGACAAATCCAGAAAATGAGAGAGAATTTCGAAGAATTTTTATTTCCTTCGCAAAATCAAAAAATTTTCATACATTTCATTAGTATTTTGGGGAGCATTGCCTTAAAATGTATGAATTGGTTTTGTTTTGGATATCCTTCCTCAAGCTTTTTCAAATAGTTGGTTGGAAAATTTGGACCCTTCCTCCGAAGAACTCGTGTAACGAGCCATGTTGTAGGTTGCCTTGCAACACCTGCCTTTTTAGCTTTGCCCCAAAATTTTCAGTAGGGTTGAGATCTGGGTCTTGTTGGGCTTTTCCCAAAAAATTTTACTTTATTATCCTTAAACCCTTTGTAACTAGTTGGCAGTATGCTTCGGGTCATTGCCATTTGGGGACCCCTTTCCACACAAGTTAACTTTGGTTGATGTCTTTGGTTTTTCTTCATATTGCTACATAATTTCTTTCCCATGTTGCCCTCTATTTTTTTGAGTGCAACCCGTCCCCCCGCAGCAAAAAAAACCATACAAAATGATGCTGCCATCCCCCTTTTCACAGTCGGGTGGTGTTTTTGGCTTCAAAGTTCCCCTTTTTCCCCCAAATGTAACGATTATTTTTTGGCCCCAACAGTTTTAATTTTAGTTCGCAACCCAGGTATGTCTCCAAAAAGTAGGTCTTTGTTTCCTTTTTGTATTTTCAAACATTAATTTTGGATTTTATAGTAATGGGTTCTTCCCGGCAATGGCCCCTTTAGCCCATGTGATACAATATCGTTTACTGAGGATAATGACACAATCTTACCGCTTCTACCAGTATCTTTGCAAAGGCTTTTGCCTTTGTTTTTTGTGTTGAATGATATGTTGGACCAAAGCATGTTCATTATGGACTCATGGCTGGGGCTTGTGGGAGGCATTGGGTAGCTCAGGGAAGGGGAAAATTTCCCTTAAGGGGAGACCCCAACGAACGGGTTGTAAAAGTTTTTTTTTTGCCTTTTCGCCCTCTACTTAGCATCTCAAATTTAAAGGCTTATGGGGGAAAAAATCTGAGAAGCCCACGGCCTCTGTTTGGGTTGTAACAAATCCCAATTTGATTTTTACCCACCGAGTCTTTAGAAAGCAAAAAGGATTTTTGCCAAAAACCAGACTCTCATCTACAACAAAACTTTTCGGGATTTTTGTCCCTCTTCAGTGCAAGGAGAGAAAATACTGGCTGGTGTGTGGGAGCATCGGTGCTCTCCTAAGGGGAATCTCCCTTCTGAGTACCGATGCCCCCCACACAGCCAGCAGTATCTTCTTACTCGGGATGAAAGGACAAAAAT
>JAODAL010079199.1:0-12659 GCA_025379985.1 Phyllomedusa bahiana | reverse complement strand
TTTTAAAAATGCTGGGAACTTTTCCCAAAGCTTTAAAAAAATGTTTTTGAGAGGACGGCAATGTGTTGTTTTCTAGTCACAGAATGAAACCGAATGACGCTGAGCAGGAAGTGCTGTCACATACATAAAACATGGTCAAATTTTAGCAGCCAATGAGATCCCTACACAGCCTAATGGTGACGTTGTTCATCCCCCTCTGTGCTCTGCACTGATTGACTAGCTGCAAAATTACAGGAAGCGCCAAAAAGGGTGCAATTGTAATGCGTGATGACAATTATCTTAAGATATTAAAGGAAATTATTGCATCACCGCAAAAAGCTGATAATTGTAATAATCTTGCCGATTTCAACTTTTGTCGATATCATCGCTCATCCCTAGCTCACATGCCATTCATTAGAGCACGAGCCTCTCCTCTGTGTTGGGACAAGAACAAGTTAAGAGTTTCACAGCACCAAAAGCAACTTGAGAATACTTTACCTAAAATATGGCTGAAAAATTAACATGTTCCAAGTGTTTTGTAAAAGTCTGACCTCAAGAAAGTCGTGTGGACTACATCTTGGATTTTCAATTGAGGTGTTTTTACAGTCATTTTTTTATGGGTTTGAAAATCCAAATCCATGTCAGAAACCAACTGGAAACGCTTACTGTGTAGATGGAACCTTAGAACTCTGCCTGGTTAGATTGCCTGGTTTGGTTGAGGGTTGTTCTGTAGCAGTGATTAGCATATAAGATCTGCACTCACAACTATTTTAATTGCACTGACATGAGAGCAGGAGATGCTATCTACACAGCAGAGAGATTCAGAGTTCAAAGTAAACAAGTAATTAGTCTCCTTTGTTAGTTAGAGATAACACACTCTATTCTCAAGCTGCCAGCAGTCCTGTGTGCTGAACTGTGGGCTGTCAGTCTCTGCTCTCAGATAAGACAAAGAGCAAAAAGAGAAGGGGAGAACAGGTTAGTAAACTAGAGAAATTGTCTTATCTCCTCCAAAAAGCAAAATAAACAAAACAATATATTTAAAAAAGTCTTCACTTACCATTCCCAACGTGTTGAAAGCTAATTTTTGTAGTAAGACAACCACTTTCAGTCTATTTCGCCATTGCTGTTTAATAGTAAGAAAAGCAATGTCCTCTTTTTCACCAATTTGATCTTTAATGTGTCTTTTAAATTGGAAACTCCAGCTACCATTGTACAAACCCACATTATTTTTGAAAATGTTAAACAGGAAGATGAACAACTCGAACAAACAATGTTGCTTCAATCTAGGTTGACATGTATGAATGGAAAAAAAACACTCCAATTCTTTGGGGCTTGTGAACAGCTCAATGGCTGATCAAACATGAACCCAGTAGCTAGCAACTTTGCCATTTATTTTTGACTGGGAAAAAAAAAATGTGCAGTAATTTAGAGCAAGATGAAAAACTGACACCAACTTTAAAAACCCTATTACCCCCAGCATGCGGGAAAAACCCACGTTAGAGATGGGCGAATCGATTCTAACGAAGTGGAATTGTTTGGGTTTTTCAGGAAAACTTCGGTTTTTAACGGAAATCGAATTTGGGGTGATTGGCGGGAACAAAGGTGCTTTTCATTGATAAAAGGGGTTTGCGAGCACAGGGCCCTTTTAATGGGGAAAGGGCCTTTTGGGGGAGGAAAAAGGGGCTTTTAGCCTGCATGACTGTGCAGAGATAAACCCAATTTCAGAGACCGGGGGGGATTCTGTGACGTCCCCGCACTAAAAAAGGGCCGGGGCCCCGCTGGGAGCTCCCCACCCTCTCAGGAAAGGGCGGGGAAGGGGGCGGGTTTGGGGGGGTGATAGCGCTTTCTGAAGAAACTGTTTTTTTCACAGCGTTTTTGTGGGGTTTTTTTCCTTTGGTCTCAGAGATGTTTCTGAAATGTTCTTTTTTCTGATTTTTTGGGTATTGGATTTTAAAACCCAGTGTGGCCCACTGCAGCTGCATATACATTAAATACCCAAAGGGGAAAATCAAAGCCGGTTCCTGTTGTATTCATTTAAAGAAACAGCGTTTTTAAAATTTAAAAAATCCCAACTTTTTTTGGGGCTGCCCCAAATTCTATTGCGAAATTTTTACATCCGGGGGTTTTTTTAAAGCGTTGTTTTGTGGTGTGTGACAAAATTTTAACCCCGTTTTTTTTCAACGCCAAATTTTATATTTTTTTTTGGGTTTGCCTAAATTCACAAGCAAAGGTTAATTAAAATTTTTTAATCTCTTGTTGTGTGGGGGAAAAAAAATTTTCGCCTTTTTTACCCTCAAAGCTACTAGTTTGGGGTTTGGCAAAATTTCTATTGCGAAATTTACTCCGGGGGTTTAAATTAAAGCGTTGTTTTGTGGTGTGCTGAAAAAAATAAACCGTCTTTTTATACGCCAAAATATATTTTTTTTTTGGGTAGCCTTTAATTCACAAGCAAAGGTTAATTACAATTTTTTTCCCCTTTGTTTTTGGGCCCGTAGAAAATACAAATTTTTACACGAAAACCAAAGCTACTTTTTTGTGGGGGCCCAAAATTCTATTGGGCCCAATTTAAAATCCGGGGGTTTAATTAAGCGTTGTTTTGTGGTGTGCTGAAAAAAATTTAAACCCGTCTTTTTCAACGCCAAATATATATATTTTTTTGGGTACCCAAATTTCAAAAGCAAAGGTTTATTACAATTTTTTCTTTTTGGGTTTTGGCGTAGAAAATAGCCTTTGTAACCGCTAAAAAGCTACTAGTTTGTGGGGGGCCCCTAAAATTCTATTGCGCAATTTAATCCGGGGGTTTAAATTTAAGCGTTTTTTTGCTGGTGTGCTGACAAAAAAAAAACCCGTTTTTTTTCAACGCCATTTTTTTTTTTTTTTTGGGTTACCCCAAATTCAAAAGGGAAAGGGTTAAATTTACAATTTTATCTCTTTTTTGGTTTTGGCGTAAAAAAATTAGCCATTGTAATACGCTACAAAGCAAACTATTTTGTGGTGGCTAAATTCTTTTGGCGCAATTTACACCCAGGGGTTAATTAACCCGGTTTTTGCTGCTGTGCTGCCCAAAAATTTTAAACCTTTCTTTTTCAAGGGCCAAATATTTATATTTTTTTTTGGTAGCCTAATTCACAGCAAAATTTAATTCAATTTTAATCTCTTTTTGTGTGGCTTTGAAAATCCCACCTTTTGAAACACGCTCCCAAAGCAAATATTTTGGGGGTGGCTAAATTTCTATTCCCGCAATTTACATCCGGGGGTTAAATTGGGCGTTTTTTTGCGCTTTGTGACAAAAAAAAACCCCCGTCTTTTTCAAACCCAAAATTATATACATATATATATTTTTCTTTAGCTTAATTCACAAGCAAAGGGTTTAAATTTTAACCCTGTTTGTGTTTTACTTTAGTAAAACACACGTGCTTGTAAACGACACATAAAAGAAAATTTTTTCCCTGGCTTTTTGGTGGAGCCCCAATTTTACCCAAATGGGTTCCCAAAGCTTGTTACTGGGTTTTTTGGGAAAGTAAAAAAACGGGTGTATATTTATCTTATACAGTTTGTTATCAAACCCAGTGTCTGTACATTTTAGAAAAAAAAAGGGATGTCAGACAGAGAGGTGGCAGGTCGGCAACTGCGGTGGCAGTGGAAACAAACTTTTTCAAAAACCCGGGGCCCAGGTCGCAGCCGGGCAAGGGGAGTCGCAGCAGGGGGTCACTCGGTGAGGCCACAATTTCCGTTTGTATCTAGGGGCCCGGGGGTGGGGGTTGTTCAGCAAAAAAGGGGTTTCTTGTTTTGGTTGCCCGGGGTTTCATCCTCTTCCTCCCAGAGGGCTTTGACAACCCCCCCCCAAGAGTCGGGGGGAACCCTCAGAAAAAAACACTTATTTTGGCGGGCCCCGGGGAGCGGGGTTCAGGGGGGCCCTCCCCTGTTTTCAGCCCCCCTTCTCCCCCTTCCTGTTCCCTCAGCCAGGGACTATATGTGGTCGGGGTCGCGCCACTTTTTTAGCGGGGAGGGAAAAAATTTTGGGGAAAGGGCTTTCCCAGCAGTTTTTGGGCAGCGAAAAAAATGGGGCCCAATACCCCAGCTTCTTGCAGAAGGCGGAAAGTATAGATGTGGGAGTGGCATGGGGGGTTTCAGTGGTGAGAGGTCAGCCTCGGCTTCCCCAGCCCGGTGATGGGGAAAAACCAGTAGTGACGAGGGAAAACAAAATTTAGTTGATGTTGTACCCCACCGCACTTTGGGACCCGGGTAAAGGGAAAGGGCTTCTTACTTGTGGAGAATGAGGGCGTCAGCTTGCGCGTCGGGCCAGCGGGGGCACCCAGCAAGGGGGTTTTGGGGGCCCGTGATTTTGCGGGGTTTGAAAGCAGTGTGGGGTTCAGGAGCCCAAAAGGGGCCCCAGGGGGTTTAGAAAACCCCTTGCGGGGGCCCCAAAGACAGTTGCGGCCGGGGCTCAGCGTTTGGGCGCGGCGGCAGTATTTACTCAGTGCGGAGGGGTTGGCGGAAAATCAGTACTCGGGGTGTGGGTTCTTTGCTAAGACACCGGAGGGAGCCAAATTATGGGTATATGTGGGAATTTTTGGGGGCAGAAAGTAAAGCTTTGGCCGGGGAGTTTAATTTGGACAACGGCCCTGCGTCAAACATTCCCAGGTCACCATCCGGGGGCCCTTTGGGAGAAACGTGGCTCAGATGTGGTGGCCCTTTTTTTTCCTCCCGCTGCAGCACCCAGCAGGGCCGTGGCACGCATGCCATTTCACCAGTAAAGGTCCCCCACCTCGCAGGGGGCAGCTGTTTCTTTGACACCCTCCCCCGGTCCAGTGCCCCTGCCCTCGCAAATCATGGGGGCCAGCAGCGTTCGAGGGCGTTTTTAAAGGGAAAAACTTTATGGGGTCCAACCCCCTTTAAGGTGCAGCAGCTGCCGTGTCTGTCCAAGTTGTTGGTACTCCCAGTCCCCCCCTTTTAAAAATGGGGGATCTGCCCATTCAGAAAACCAAATTGGCTTGTCCCGAGCCGAGATGGAGATTTTTCCAAGCCGTAATTTCTTTTCCAAAAGGGCAGTCCGCACTTCAAAAATATGTAAAAAGAAAGGGGGCCCAGTCCTTGAGCTTATGGGGTTTTTTCCAAAGGTACAGGGCAGCGGGAGGGTCTGGAGCTGTAACTGGTCAGGGCCAGTACATGTCCTTTCGGCCTGGGGGGAATGGGGCTTCCTGCCCAGGCACCCCCAAAAAAAATTGGGGACAGGAGACCCCGCTTTCCCCTTCCAGTTGTAAAAACTGCTGCTCCTGCCCCTTTGCCCGCCTCCTCCTCCTCACCACCACCCCCATCTCGCCTCCAAAGTACTTCTCCTTCATACCACATGTGGGGCAAGCGTTGGTAAAGCGTTCTACACCTAGTTTGGGCCCGGCGAACGAAGTCACCAGGGGAGGAACTCCCTCGTGTATGCAGCAAAAATTCGATGTGTGGTTTTTTTCCGCGCCAACGGGCAAATGGGAACCATGGTGAGGAAAATGGGAGGAACTTGGTGCCCGCGCTTGCACCGGGGGGGAGGGTCCATGCGCCCTGCATGGCGCAGTTTTTAATCGGGTTTTTAAAAAGGTTCCTGAAGTCTTCCCCCGTTTTAAACATTCTGAAAATGGCCGGGAAAAACTGTGCATCCCTTTTATCCTTCGTACAAAGCCGGGAAAACCCCCTCCTCGAGTTGCAGGGGGCAAAAACGGCTCCCCCAACACGTTTGGGTATGCGAGGGTTTCCCCCCGCGGGAAATTCCAGCCTGCCCCATGTTGGACCGACTGTAAAAAACAGAGAAAGGCCTTTAAAAGTTTTTTTTGGTGATCCAGGCAGCGGGAAAGTACCCCCCTGTGAAAACTTTGATGTCACCCGGGGAAGCTCGGGTTTTGCCCACCTGCCGTTTGTTGAGGCCTTTGAGGAGGCCACGTTTTTTGTCAGTCCCCAGGCTAGGGGGAGGGAATAACGTCATTCCATGCTTAAGGCCCTGGAACAGATGTGAAAAATCTGTCTGGGCGGGGGGACTGGAGATGTGGCGACTACACCCTTTGGGGGAAAAAGGGGTTCCCGGGGGGGGAATGGAAAAGGGGAGGAGGGGGGGGAAAATTGGAGCAGAAACATTTGGGTTTGGGGAATGAGTGGTTTTTCTACCCAGGGGCAAGAGAGGAGGGCAAAGGGCGCGGGGGAGGTGGTGGAGATGAGGAAGGAGGCAGATGGGCTCCCAAAGCCCGGGCAGTATACAGGGAAATGGAGGGGGGAGCCCCCGGGTCACTTGTGCGTTTTCCCGAAACATGCTTATTTGCCTGGCAGTGACAGCCGGGAAAAGTCGCCCCGGCGAGGGATGACTTCTGGCTCTCCCCCCTATTGGGGGCCCCCGCTACGGTCCCAAAAAGGGAGCCTTTTTCCAGCTATTGAGAGGGAAGACAAATCAAAAAACTATTGGGAAAAACCTCCGAATCAGTTTGGGCCCCTTTCCTAAGTGCCCGGGATGTCCCTCCTTGACAAGTTGGTTGGGGGGTTCCCCAGCGACCGTTTAAATGCCCCGGCCCGCTGGGGGAAGGGGGGGGGGGGTAGGGGCTGTACCTGCTGCATCAGCAGTAACCTAAGTCTGGGGGGTCCTAATTTGGAAACTTCCCTTTACCCCCCCCAGTGAGGAGGGCAGTCACCGCAGCAGCAGCAGCAAAAAGGAAAATTTGGGGGCTTCCCCGAAACCCAAAGGTTGTGGCCCCCACTTGGGAAAGCACTCTGCCACCCCGGGTTGAAGATTTTGCTGGACTACGGGCGCAAAAATGGATGTGTTTGGGCCCCAACTTGCCCAGTTTGCAGTGGAGAAAACTGTCCCGCCTGGCCCGTAGTGTGGCTTTAGGCGGGTGTTTAAATGCGGCGGGGGCCATCGTTACCCCAAGGAGAACCCGCTTTTTCCCCCGGGAAATTTTTTGAAACGGGCTGACCTTTTTCAAAATTTAATCCGGGTGGAACGGCCAGGGGTTTCCCACACCAATTGGCCTTAGGCCGTTCCGTCTGGGTTCAAACTTCCTGCCTCAGCCATTTTTTGATGCCGCCACCGCCCTTTATGCCACAAAATTGCTTGTTTTTCTCCATCTGCCTAAACCCCGTCTTTTCCAGGGCTGGGATTTCCCCCACCCCAAAAAAACTCTGTTTTTGGCCACTCTATGTGCTTTTGCTGCTGCTGCTGTTGCTGTTTTCCGTGGGAAAACCCAATGTGTCATTGTGGGCCCCTTTCGGCCTGGGTTTCTGTTTTGCCCCCCTCCAGAAATTTTTTTCATTTGCCCATTCTCTTTTTAAAAATTTTCCCCTGTTTTTTTTGCTTTCCCTTTTAAACACCCCCACTCTCTGTCATTGTGCCCCTGCCCGACCCCCATGCTGCTGCCGCCCTGACCTCCCCTCTCAGTCAAATTTTGGCTCTGTGGCCTAATACTAAATTTTCCCCCTGAAAAATGTCATTGTGCCCCTCTCTGAACCTCATGCTGCTGCTGTGACTCCCGTCGTCCCCCCACACTGTGTCATTGTGCCACTGTTGGGCCTCAGCTGCTGCCGTTGGGTGCTGCCGGGGCCCTCCCCCTGTGGCCACTCCTGTTTTTGCCCCCTCCGAATTTTTTTCATTGTGCCACTGTCTGACCCCATGTGCTGCTGGGTTTCTCCTGCCCTGCCCCCCACACTGTGTCATTTTACCACTCTTTGGCCCAATCCTTTTTTGCCAGCTCCAGAAATTTTTCCCTTGTGCCAAATGCTGAAATTTTGCTGCTTTCCCCCCGTGACCTCCCCCACTGGGGTCATTGTGCCACTCTGCGGCCTGGTTCGTTTTGCCCCTTTCCCGAAATTTATTTTGCCCCCCCGTTGAACCTCCCTGCTGTGTGGCTTGCCGCCGTCACCTCCACACTCTGGCACTAAGTTGCCACTGAGCTCTAGTTTTTTTTTTCCGCTTTTGCTGCCATACTTTATCAGGCTCGTTCCTGCCCCTTTAGTTTTTTGGTCAGTTTTTCCCCCAAAAAGTGCCCGGGATTTTTAGTGAAAGCGATTTAAGAGCGGCGGAGTCATGGGGCGGGGTCATACTAAAACACAAAATTGTTTGGAAGGGCCAAACCCAAACTTTCCCCCGCATATTTATGATGGCACAAAAAATTTACAGCACCCCTGGAGGCTCTGGGCCGCCGGAAAAAAGCTGTTTTTTTAAGTGAAATTTGTGGAAGAAGTTAATTTGGACCGAAAAGAATTTTGTCGGAAAAATTTGGCGAAGTGGGCCGAAAAGAATTTTTGAGAATTCGCCCCCCTCTAAACCACAGTTTTTAAAGCATGGGGGATTGCACAGTTTCAATAACCAATAGAACAATCACTTAAATTTGGGAAAATCCAGCTAACCCTTTTACAAACCCCCATTATTTTTGAAAATGTTTTAAAAAGGAAAATGAAAAACCTCGAAAAAAAAAAAATTTTTTCTTAAAAAATTTTGGTTGACATGTTTTGAATTTGGGTCAGTTTTTACTCTTCTGGGATAAAAGCCCAAAATTCAGTCAGCCAAATTTGCCAATTTTATAAAAACGGGAGAACAAACTTTTTTGGTGACTGTGAAGGACCTGACACTTTGCAATGGGGGGGCATTTGAGGGGTTCCCGGGGCGTTTTTCCACCAAAATCGTAATTTAGCCATTTTTGGGAAAGTTTGGGTTGCAAAATAGGGGCATTTTCTGCTCGAACAGGGAGACCCATATCAATATTTTTTTGCCTAAATTTTGGGTTTGAGCAAAAAAAGTCCCCTTTTTTGCTTAAAATTAAGCAAAAATTTAAAATTAAAAAAAAAATTTAAGATAATTATCAAACTATGTAAATTTTAATTTTTATACATGTAATAATAAAATTTTATAATTAACATTTGATTAAAAAATTTTTATAATATAACCCAAAAAACATGAAATTTTTCTCTTAAAAAAAAAATAAAAAAAAAATTTAAAATTTGGGTTTTTTAAAATTTTTTAAATTAAAAATTTAAAAAAAAATATACATTAAATTAAAAACCAAAAACAGCATTACCTTTAAAACCTGTTCGAACGTTTTTTTACAGGGGTTAGCGTTGCATTATCAAAAGGGGTACAAACCAAAAATAGCAAAGGGTTTGAAATAAAATAAAAGGGGTTAGAATAGCGGTTTTTGGGAAAAGAAATATGGTTGTGTTTTTGCATGTTGCAAAAAACAAATCTCAGCAAGTCCCGTAGTTTTTCCGGTATTAATTTTATGTTTTAAATGCACATGTTTGGCCATTACTAATGTGCCAAAGTTCCACGAAGCGCCAAACACAGATGTGAGGTGCCTTGAACCATAGGCACCATTTATGATGGCACATTCACCACTTTCATATATTCAGGTGCATTTTACACCGAAAAAGACGCAAAAAATTGTGTCCGGACGCCAAGTTTCATATATGTCACCCTTAGTGTTACTCAGTTTATTGGGCAACTTAGGGAGAATAGCAATTTTTAAAAAAATGTTTCGAAATTCTTAATGAGTAAGAGAACTTGATCTAAAAAGTATTAAAAAAGGAAGCCAGGTAGACTTTTATTTTTAACTTTATCATAGTCCTGTTTTTTCTACAAGAATGCCAGAATAGCGTATTCTGTAAGGGTTTAGTTTTATCCTTTAATAAAGGAAACCCTCACATACAATTTTGCTGCCCTTAAAATATATAATTTTAGTGCCCATTAAAGCTTTCTACTGATAAAGAAACCTAATGAATAAATAACGTAATACATCAAATGTTACAAAATAAATAAGAATTTATTGATTTCTATGCTGAATTAATTTAGTAACATTCTTTATAGAAGTCAATGACTTTATTAATTTCCCCACCAACTTTTATAAACAAGCAATAAAGATCTATTGATGTGGATACCATATCATCTAGTTTGTATACATTATGAAAATGAGGTGAGGTAAGTGGTATAGGGGGCATTCAGAATAAGACAGAGCTGGGAAACAGCAATACTTTGTCCCAAGTGAAAGAAAATTTAGTAACCCCTCCTTTTAAATTTTGTGATTTGCCATATGTTGAACAAAATGGTCCACTACTTTACATTACTTTGCTCTTCTCTTCTCTGTTACATTGTTACTATACAATGGTAGCTAGTTTTGCCTATTTTTACAACACTAATGTATCATGAGATGCACAATGCTTGCTTTCTAATAAATATTAGCTTAAAGTAATATATGACAACAGCTGTTGTTTATTATTGCCAAATATGTGAAACAAAAACTGTAAGTAAACTATACTAGAAAGCAATTGCAGCTTCTATCTTGTAAGTTGTGTATACTAACACACCTGTAGTTATACTGTAGATGTTTCCATGTTTTAAGTGATGTGCAAAACAGTTTCTTACCAAAACAAAGCTGAATGTATAAATATCTTTTCCCCCTTAACAAAAATATGTGAATTTCACAGCCTGTTGCAATTATGCACCGTAAAAATATGACTGTGAATATTGCACAGGAAGTCCTTATTCAACACTTTGCCTTTGCTCTTTCCATGTCTTTGAGTAAATCTGACGTTATAAGCACAACCGACTCTCAGAGGACCTCTTAAATAATTTAAAGATGCTGATCCTTATATTCTACCATGAAAAGATGCTGACATTATTTTAAATTAGTTTTTTTTTTTTTTTTTTACTTAAAACACATTGAAGTGCATTTTGCTACCTGTGCTTTTCTGGAAAAGGTTTTCTTTATGTATTCATGTGAGCTATTCATGAGTAAAGTAATATTCATATTGTTTTATTCATCATGTTTGGCCAAAACAAGCTCTGCATCTTGAACCTGATTAGCGTAATATGACATATACACATGTATTATGAATATAACCTCTTTGCTAATGCAAACGGTGGACAGGATATATTCCCACACAGTAGATATTTAATGACTTGAGCTAACATTGGGAAAATACTGATTCATCATAATGGTTTGACCAGAATGTATGAAAATAAATCACAAATTAGAAATATGTCGATTTGATTCTTGTGTATGTTTAATGTGCACAGCAAATTTTAAAAAAAGTGTAAATGTAAGTTTCTAAAGAATGAACACATGAAATATATTGATTTTAAAGTGAACATCTGATTTTAAGTGAAAAATAGATAATAGGTGATCCCTTAACAGTGTCATAAGATTAATAGATTAGAGTTAGAGAAAATGGTGCAAATTGTACCAAATTTATCAAAATAGAGCCCAACTCACCTTATGCATTAAACACATTTCAGTACTTAGGGCCACATGTATGAACCTGTTTAGGTCTAAAACTCATTTTTTCCCATAGGTTACTATGGGCAACAGAGTGAGTTTTAGACCTAAACAGTTTCATACATGTGGCCCTTAGTGTTCTGGCATTAAATGCGCAAAAATCAGTAGTCCTCCTAATTTGTCGATGAATGGCTTGTCAAACGAACATGTTTTTGGTGCATTATGTGCCAGACCTGACACTTTGTGGGATGTGGGAGCATTCTGGGGGCGTTCTGGAGGTGTGTCGCACCACGTTCGTAATAGTAGATACATTTCTGAATGTGGGACAGCAAAATGAGGTGCTTAAGTGCTTGAAGAGCCAGACCAATTTAAATGTGGTCTGCCTGAGCCTGCATAGTCGTAATGAAACTATATTTGCCATTAGGGCAAAAAAAGTCCCTTATTTTTCAATTTATAAAAGTAAAATAATAAAAAGTTATTTATGATAATTATCAAACTATATCAAATTAAATTACATAAATTTAATAATAAATTATGTAATATAAAATAAATATAAGATCCCAAAAATATAACATTATCTCCTACAAAATGTATTTAAAATTAATATAATATAAAATTAATTTTAAATTAAATAATATAAATTACTGAAACCAATACAGCATCTACCATAAATCCCATTCTCAGTTAACTGATTTAGCAGTAATTGTCTAATTCTGGAATTCATTTCTACACGTTTGGCACATTACTAATGCTCCAAAGTACCACAGCGTGCTAAACACATATGGTAGGCGCGTCGAACTCTAGGCACCATCTATGAGTGCACATTCACCACTTTCATATATTCCGGCAAATTATACACTGGAGAAAAGTTGTGTTGATTTGCCAAGTTTCAAACATGTTGCCCTTATTGTCAATTATATCATCCACACAAATATTTAGTGAATAAAATGGCACGTCTTATAAATTTACGGCACTGTATGACTCTTCTCTCTTTTTTCAAAATTCTTTTTACATTTTTTTAAAAACACAAAAATCCAATTTGCTATTTAATTCTGGGTCATTTTAAATCTCTCCAGTATTGTTTTTGGACTTGACTTGATCAGTTTTAATTTGGAGTAAAGAGTGATTTTGGAAAATGGTAATGCTGGTGATGTGTTAAATAGGGATGAGTGATTCTAATCGACAAAGTTGAAATCGGCACGATTTTTAGGTTGATCAGAAATTTCCGATCACGCAATATTTTAGGTGACAATCTGACAGATATGCTATTACTATTGCGGCATTTTCGGCACTTCCTGTCATTTTGGCGGCCAGCAAATCAGCTTAGAGCATTGAGCAGGGTGAGCTGGGTGTGCGATGTCATGACTGTGATGTGTATGGTTGTCATTGGCTGGAAAAATCACATAGCCTCGTTTTGCATAGAACAACGTTTCCTGTTCA
>JAODAL010079198.1:0-12660 GCA_025379985.1 Phyllomedusa bahiana | reverse complement strand
CCGACCCCCAAAAAAATAATCGGGGTGACCCATTACCCTTTACCACCCGCCATCACCTGATCAGAAGAAACGGAAGCTTCTACAAGTGGCCACATGACGTTGTAGAGAAGGGGACTTCAAGCCCCAAAACCACCTCCAGGGGGACCAACAAGAACTTCCAGACACCCCAGAGACACAAGCAGGTGACAGGTGACCCCCCAGCAGGACTTAACACCCCACCACTGACGGCTGGCAGGTCCTGGTCACCCCCTATGTGCCCACAGCACCTCCTGCACATCCAGACACCCCAGAGACAGATGACAGGCGAGCCCCCAGGGTGACACTGCCCCCCATTAGTGACAGCTGGCAGGTCCTGGTCCCCCCCAACAAAGGCACCGCACATCCAGGTGACCCTCAAAAACTTCCAGACAACCCAAAGACACAAGTAGATGACAGGTGACTCCCCCCACCCACAGCAGGACTTAACACCCCACCACTGACGGCGCAGGCCCTATGTGTCCACAGCACATCCAGACACCCCAGAGTGTCTCTGCCCCCCACTAGTGACAGCTGGCAGGTCCTGGTTCCCCCATGTGCCCACAGCACATCCAGGTTGCCTCAAGATCTTGCAGAGACAGGGGCAGATGAGAGGCGAGCCACCAGGGTGACTTTACTCCCCATTAGTGAAAACTGGCACGCCCTGGTCACCCCCTATGTGCCCACAGCAGATCCAGGTGACCCGGAGACACAGGCAGACGACAGACGAGCCCCAAGGATGACTTAGCTCCCAGTTAGTGACAGCAGGAAGGTCCTAGCCAGCCCCTATGTGCCCGCAGCACATCCACACACCCCACAGACACAAGTAGATAACAGGCAAGCCTGCCAGCTGTCACTAGTGGGGACTTTACTCCTCACTAGTGACCACTGGCAGGTTCCGGTCACCACCAACGAGGGCACAGCACCCACAACACAACCAGGTGGCATCAAGATCCTCCAGACACCGCAGAGACAGATGACAGGCGAGCCCCCAGAGTGTCTCTGCCTCCCCACTAGTGACAGCGAGCAGGTCATGGTCATCCCCTCTGTGCCCGCAGCGCCCCCTACACATCCAGGGTGACCCCAAGAACTTGCAGAGACATAGGTAGCCTCCAGGGCACCCCGTAGGTGACTCTACCCCCCATAAGTGCCAGCAGACAAGTCCTGGTCACCCCCTATGAGTGCACTGCATCCACAGCACATCCAGGTGACCCCCAAGAACCTCCGGACACCCCAGAGACACAGGCACATGAGAGGCAAGCCCCCAGGGTGACTCTGCCCCCCACCACTGACAGCGAGAAGGTCCTGGTCACCCCCCCATGTGACCCCTGCACATCCAGAGACACAAGCAGATGACAGGCGAGCCCTCAGGGTGTCCCTGCTCCCCATTAGTGACAGCTGGTGGGTCCTAGTCTTCTCCTATGAGGGCACAACACATCCAGGGGACCCCAAAAACTTCCAGACACCCCAGAGACACAGGCAGATGCCCGGTGGCCCCCTCGGATGCCTTCACACCCCCCATTAGCAGCAGCGAGCAGGCCCGGGTCCCCCCCATGTGACCACAACACATCCAGGTGACCCCCAAGAACCTCCAGAGACACAAGCAGCCTCCAGGCACCCCCAGGTTACTCTGCCCCCCACTAGTGACAGCTGGCAGCTCCTGGGCACCCCCTCTGTGCCCGCAGCACCCCCTGCACATCCAGGTGACCCCCAAGAACCTCCAGATACCCCACAGACACAGGCAGCCTCCAGGGCACCCCCAGGGTGACTCTGCCCCCCACTAGTGACAGCTGGCAGGTCCTGGGCACCCCCTCTGTGCCCGCAGCACCCCCTGCACATCCAGGTGACCCCCAAGAACCTCCAGATACCCCACAGACACAGGCAGCCTCCAGGGCACCCCCAGGGTTACTCTGCCCCCCACTAGTGACAGCTGGCAGCTCCTGGGCACCCCCTCTGTGCCCGCAGCACCCCCTGCACATCCAGGGTGACCCCAGGAGCTTGCAGAGACACCGGCCGCCTCCAGCGCACCCCCCAGGGTGACTCTGCCCCCCATTGGTGGCAGCTGGCAGCTCCTGGGCACCCACTGTGAGGGCACAGCACCCTCTGCACGTCCAGCGGCCCCCCGAGCCCTCCAGCGCCGCGCTGCCCCGGCTCACCCGTCTTGGGCATCTCCGGGGAGATTCCTATCTTCGTCTCTGGCTGCACCCCGGCACTGGCTGTTGCCCCTACCCCAGGGCTGGCAACATGGTTGGCCAGGGCCTGGCTGCGGACCTCGGGGGCGCCCGGGTGCGGCTGCGGGTGGTGGTGGTGATGGTGGTGGTGGGCGGCGGCTGCCAGCTGCGACTCCAGGGAGCCCACCAGATCGCTGACCACTTTCTCGTCCACGTCCGTGTTGAAGAAATCATCCAGCAGATCCGAACCCGCCGCCATCTTTACTCCGCCGCTCAACTCCAGGAGGGCAGCGGCGCTGTGCGCCTGCGCGGCTGGCCGCACACGTCACGGCAAGCGGGCGCCCTCATTGGCCGCCGCCGCCCTATATAAAGCGTGGGCAAATGGCTGCGAGCGGTATTTGCTGTTGCAGGAGGGAATGGAGCGGAGCTCCCGGGGTTGCGGCGGGGGCCGGCTACACAGCGGCGGCGGCGGGGGTCCGGGCGGACATGGCCGGCGGGAGGCTGCGGGCGCGCACCCGGCGCGGGGGGGAGGGGGCGCTCGTCTCTTTGTCTGCGCTAATTCAAAATGGCTGCGGGTGAGCGCCCGGCTGAAGGGCGTCACGCCTGCCGGCGGCTGGAGGCTGCGAGTCCCCCCGGCTGACAGCGCTACGGACGGGGAGACAGGAGCCCGCTCTCTTGTCACACACACACCCAGCCTCCCGGGGGCGGAGAGAGGGAGGCGGCCTGCGCGGGCGCGGGACTCCGGGGCCCCTCACACTGCTCCATTTCCGGGTGCGAGAGAGCGCCCCGAACACTGAGCCCGGGGGGTCACAGGCCCCGCCCCCCGACGGGCGCCGCTCACCCGGGAGGGGAGTCATGAGCTTCACATAGAGCAATGGCAACACCTCTGCTTCATGTCTGTGAATGGAAACCAACAGCACCTTATAGCAAATCCAAGGCTCCTGTGGCCACTAGAAAGTTACATGTTACAGTTTGTCCATGAGCTTCACAGCTTGTATCATAGACTAAAGTCACCACCTCTGCTTCATGTCTGTGACTGGAAACCAACAGTCCCTTACAGCAATGCTAAGGCTCCTGCCCCATCTCATGTGGCTTCTAGAGAGTTACATGTTAGCTTTTGTCAATGAGTTTCGTAACTTCTTCATAGACCAATGTCGATCTCTGCTTGTTGTCTGTGAATGGAAACCAACAACCCGTTATAGCAATGCTAAGGCTCCTGCCCCGTTTCCTGTGGCCACTAGAAAGCTACAATTTTTGTTAATGAGCTTTACAGCTTTTCCATAGACCAAAGTCACGACCTCTGCTTGTTGTCTATGAATGGAAGCCCAGCAGTTCCTTATAGCCATTATCCTGCCCCCCCCCCCCACTCTTCGCTAGACTTAGTTACATTTTACAGTTTTTGTCAATGAGAATTGCAACTTTTTCATAGACCAAAGTCAACACCTCTGCTTCTTGTCTGTGAATGGAAACTAACAGTCCCTTATAGGAAGGCTACGTCTCGTTCCCCGTCTCATGTGGCCTCTAGAAAGTTTAGTTAATCTGTCCATGAGTTTTACAGCTTTTATCATAGACTGAAGTCTAGATCTCTGCTTCATGTCTGTGACTGGAAACCAACAGCCCCTTATAGCAAATCCAAGGCTCCTGTGGCCACTAGAAAGTTACATGCAGTTTGTCCATGCTTTACAGCTGTACCAACCAAAAGTCAAGACCCGCTTGTTCTGTGCTGGAAACCATCACCCTTATACAGTTGTAAAGCTCTTGCTGCCTGACCGGCGCCGCTCCCCCGGGAGACAGTCTAGTTCAGTCAGTGAGCTTTACATAGACCAATGGCAACATCTGCTTGTTGTCTGTGAATGGAAACCATCTCCTTATAGCAATGCTAAGGCTTCTGCCCCGTTTCCTGTGACCACTAGAAAGTAACATGTCAGTTTGTCCATGAGCTTTACAGCTTTTATCATAGACTAAAGTCAACACCTCTGCTTGTTGTCTGTGAATGGAAACCAACAGCCCCTTAGAACAATCCTAAGGTTCCTGCCCCCCACCACTCTCCACTAGAATAAGTTACATTTTATTGGTTTTGGCAATGGACTTTACAACTTTTTCATAGACCAATATCAAGACCTCTGCTTCTTGTCTGTGAATGGAAGCCCAGCAGTTCCTTATAGCCATTATCCTGCCCCCCACTCTTCGCTAGACTTAGTTACATTTTACAGTTTTTGTCAATGAGAATTGCAACTTTTTCATAGACCAAAGTCAACACCTCTGCTTTTTTTCTGTGAAAGAAATAACATCCCTTTAGCAATGAAAAGGCCCTGCCCCTTTCCATGTGGCCTCTAGAAATTTAATGTTAGTCGCCCATGTTTTTTACAGCTTTTATCATAGACTAAAGTCAAGACCTCTGCTTCATGTCTGTGAAAGGAAACCAACACCCCCCTTTAACAACCAGGTCCTGCCCCCCAACTCTCCACTAAAAATTTTTATTTTTTATTGGTTTTGACAATGGACTTTACAACTTTTTCATAGACCAATATCAAGACCTCTGCTTGTTGTCTGTGAATGGAAACCAACAGTCCCTTATAGCAATGTAGGCTACTGCCCTGTTTCCTGTGGCCACTAGAAAATTACATGTTAGTTTGTCCATGCGCTTTACAGCTTCTTCATAGACCAAAAGTCAAGACCTCTGCTTGTTGTCTGTGAATGGAAACCCAACAGTTCCTTAACAGTTGTAAAGCTCCTGCCCCCTGACGGGCACCGCTCACCTGGGAGAGAGTCAAGTGCAGTCAGGGGCTCTACATGCCCCAAATGGAAACCCTCTGCTTCTTGTTTTGGAAGGAAAACCCCCCCTTATAGCAATTCAAAGGGCTCCTGCCCATTTCCTGTGCCACAGAAATTGCTTTTACAGTTTTTTCATGCCTTTACAGCGTTACACAGACTGAAGTAAAGCCTCTGCTTTTTGTTGTGAAGAAGACAGCACCCCCTTATACATTGAAAGGGGTCCTAAACCTTTCCCCGGGGGGGCCCACTAAAAAGTTGAACGTTACAGTTTGTCCATGAGCTTTACAGTTGTTGTCATAGACCAAAGTCAACACCTCTGCTTGTTGTCTGTGACTGGAAACCCAACAGCACCTTATAACAGTTGTAAAGCTCCTGCTGCCTGACCGGCGCCGCTCACCCGGGAGAGAGTCTAGTGGAGTCAGTGAGCTTTACATAAACCAATGGCAACACCTCTGCTTCTTGTCTGTGAATGGAAACGCAGCAGTCCCTTATAACAATTTCAAGGCTCCTGTGGCCACGAGAAAGTTACATGTCAGTTTGTCCATGAGCTTTACAGCTTTTATCATAGACCAAAAGTCAAGACCTCTGCTTGTTGTCTGTGAATGGAAATCAGCAGCCCCTTATAACAATTCTAAGGCTCCTGCACGCCACTCTCCACTAGTTACGTTTTATTGGTTTTGGCAATGAACATTAAAACTTTTTCGTAGACAAATATCAAGACCTCTGCTTGTTGTCTGTGAATGGAAACTCAGTAGTCCCTTACAGCAATTCATTTGTCAATGAGCTTTACAGCTTCTTCATAGACCAAGAGTCATGACTCATGACCTCTGCTTCTTGTCTGTGAATGAAGACCAGCAGTTGCTGAAACACGATCAGGCCCTTGCTCTATTTCTTGCGCCCATAGGAAAAAGAGTTGTATTCAGTTTTGTCAATGAGATTTACAACTTTTTTAATGTTGAGACCTCTGCTTGTTGTCTGTGAATGGAAGCCCAGCATCTCCTTATAACAGTTGTAAAGCTCCTGCTCCCCTGACTGGTACCGCTCACCCGGGAGAGAGTCTATTGGAGTCAATGAGCTTTACAACCTTTTCATCGACCTAAGTCAAGACCTCTGCTTGTTGTCTGTGAATGGAAACCAACAGCCCCTTATAGCAATGCAACGGCTCCTGCCCCGTTTCCTGTGGCCATTAGAAAGTTACATTACAGTTTGTCAATGAGCTTTACAGCTTTTATCATAGACTAAAGTCAAGACCTCTGCTTTGTCTGTGAATGGAAACCAACAGCCCCTTATAACAATCCTAAGGCTCCTGCCCCCCATTTTATTGGTTTTGGAAATTAGCTTGGCAGCTTCTTCGTAGACCAATGTCAATACCTCTGCTCTGTGAATGGAAACCAACTGCCCCATATAACAATGGTAAGGCTCCTGTCTCCACTGGAATAAGTTACATTGTGTTGGTTTTGGCAATGAACTTTACAACTTTTTTCATAGACCAATATCAAGACCCCTGCTTGCCTGTGAATGGAAACTAATAGTCCCTTATAGCAATTCTTAGGCTCCTGTCCCATTTCCTGCCCCCCAATCTCCACTGGATTAAGTTACGTTTTATAGGTTGTCAATGAGCTTTATGACTTTTCTATAGACCAAAGTCAAGACCTCTGCTTGTTGTCTGTGAATGGAAACCAACAACCCCTTATAGCAATTCTAAGGCTCATGTTTAGTTTTCGGTGGCCACAAGAACATTGTTAGTTTGTCCATGAGCTTTACAGCTTCTTCATAGACCAAAAGTCATGACCTCTGCTTGTTGTCTGTGAATGAAAACTAATAGTCCCTTATAGCAATTCCAAGGCTCCTGTTGCTTTTCCCGTGGCCACAAGAAAGTTAAGTTACATTTTTTGTCTATGAGCTTTACAACTTCTCCATAGACCAATGTCAAGATCGCAGCTTGTCTGTGAATGGAAACCCAATTGCCCCTTATAACAAGTCAGAGACTCCTGTCCCCACTCTCCACTAGAATAAGTTGCATTTGATAGTTTTTGTCCATGACCTTTACAACTTTTTCATAGACCAATATCAAGATGTCTGCTTTGTCTGTGAATGGAAACCCAACAGTCCCTTATTAAAATAAGGCTCCTGTCCCCACTAAAAAGAGTTAATTTTGACAAGTTTTATAACTTTTTAATACACCGATGTCAAGATCTCTGCTTCTTCTCTGTGAATAAAAACCAGCAGTTGCTGATAAGTTATAAGGCCCTTGCTCCATTTACTGGGCCCATAGGAAAAAAGTTGTTTTGTTGATGAGCTTTACAACTTTTTTTAATGTTGAGAGCTCTGCTTTTTGTTTGAATGGAAGCGAACACACCCTTATAATAATTCTAAGGCTCCTGCCCCCCACTCTCCACTAGAATAACTTACGTTTTGTTTTTGTCAATGAGCTTTGCAATTTTTTTATAGACCAATGTCAAGACGTCTGCTTTGTCTGTGAATGGAAACTAACAGCCCCTTTAAAAAAAAAAAAAAAAAAAAATTAAAGGGCTCCTGTCCCCCGTCCCCCCGCCCCCCACCCTCCTCCTTAACTACTGGAAAAAGTTAGTTTTGACAAGAAGTCTTATAACTTTTTTAATACACTAATGTCAAGATCTCTGCTTCTTGTCTGTGAATGAAAAACAGCTGTTGCTAATAAATTATAAAGACCTTTCTCCATTTACTGGGCCCATAGGAAAAAAAAGTTGTATTGTGTTCCACTCTCCGCTCGAAAAAGTTCCTGTTTTGTCAAGAAGTTCTACAACTTTGTCACATACCCACGTTAAGATCTCTGCTTCCTGTCTGTGAAGAGAAACCAAGTCATAATAAATGAGGCTCCTTCCCCGTTTCCTATGCTCACTCTCCACTAGAGAAAGTTACATTTCACAGTTTTGTCAAGAAGTTTTACAACTCTTTAAATACACCAATGTCAAGACCTCTGCTTCTTGTCTATGAATGGAAAACAGCAGCCATTAAATTATAAGGCTCCTGCCCCATTTCCTGTGCCCACTCGCCCCTTTACAAAGTTACATTTTTAAGTTTTGTTAATGAGCTTTACAACTTTTTTTCATAAACCAAATGTCAAGATCTCTGCTTGTTGTCTGTGACTGGAAACCAACAGCGCCTGTAAAAATGATATGGCGTCTGCCATCACTATACACTAGAAAACATTATACAGTTTGGTCAAGAACGTTACATCTTTTTAATACACCAATGTCGATCTCCGTTTCATGTCTGTGAATGGAAACCAACAGACACTAATAAATTATAAGGCTCCATTTCCTGTATCCACTCGCCCATAGAAAAAAATATGTATTTTTTTCAATTTTGTCCTTTAAAAGTTTTGCAATGTTATAATAGTCTACCGTCAAGATCTCTGCTTCTTGTCTGTGTATGGAAACCAATAGCTGCTAATACAGGGTGCCCTCTCACCCTTAGAAAAAAGTTAAATTTTCCAGTTTGGTCAATAAGTTTTACAACTTTTTCATATGCACATGTCTCTGCTTCTTGTCTGTGAATGGAAACAGACAGCGCCTAGTAAGTAATAAGCCTTCCGCCCCATTTCCTGTGTCCACTCGCACCTAGAAAAAAGTTGTATTTTCCAGTTGTGTCAGTTTGAAGTTTTTCAACGTTGTACTACTCCTGCGTCAAGATCTCTGCTTGTTGGCTGTGAAGGGGAACTAACAGCCCCTAGTAAAGTCTAAGTTTCCAGTTTTGTTACTAAGCTCTACAACTTTTTTTCTGTTCCAATGCTAAGATCTCTGTTTGTTTTCTATGAATGGAAACCCAAAGACCTTAGCAAGTTGTGTAATGCAGAAGTATAGTGTGGCCAGCATCATTACATACACAACCCGGGTATAAGCAGGTCTATACCTAGGTTCCTCCCCCTGACAGGCACTGTCCCGTTTCCTGTGCCCACTCGCCCCTAGAAAAGATGTATTTTCCAGTTTTGTCCATTCAAAGTTTTGCAACTTTTTAATATTCAAGATCTCTGCTTGTTGGCTGTGAATGGGAACGAATAGCCCCTAATAAATTATATTAAAAAAAAAGTTATATTTTCTGGTTTTGTTAATAAAAGTTTTTCAACTTTTTCATATACCAATGTCAAGATCTCTGTTGTCTCTGAATAGAAACCAGCAGTCCCTAGTGATTTGTGTTACTATATTGCGTCTGGTGCAATTACATACGCAGGTGCCGACCCCGAACCAAGCTTCTTCCCCTGGTAGCACTGCCCCTGCTCCTGCGCCCACTACTGGAAAAAAAAGTGAAATTTTCCAGTTGCATCAATTAAAATTTTGCAGCTTTTTAAAATACCCATTTCAAGATCTCTGCTTGTTTTTTGTGAATAGAAACGAACAGCCCCTAATAAGTTGTGCAATACAGAACCAAACTGTGGCTGGTACAATTCCATACACTGGCACTGAAACGGAGTGCGGGTATAAAGGGGTCTGCACCTAGGCTCCTCCCCCTGATGGGCACTGGTCCTATGCCCACTCACACCTGGCACCCTTCCCAGTTTTGTCGCTAAAACTTTACAACTTTTAATATTCCAGTGATAAGATCTCTGCTTCTTGTCTTTGAATTAGGCACCAACAGCCCATAATAAGCTAGAAGTTTTCATCCCCAGATGGACACTGCCCCTGGTCCTATGCCCACTCACATTTGGTGCCCTTTAAAAAAAAGTGCATTTTCCTTTTTTGTCAGTAAAATTTTTACAGCTTTTTATTACACCTGTTTCAAGATCTCTGCTTGTTGTCTGTGAAAGGAAATCAACAGCCCCATATAAATTGTGCAATACAGAATCGTACTGTGGCAGGTGCAATCACATACAGAGTGTTGGGCTGCTGACCCCGAGCCCAGGTATAAGGGGGTCTGCACTCAGGCTTCTCCCCGTGATGGGCACTAGCCCTCGTCCTGTGCCCACTCAGACCTGGCGCTGGGGCTTGTGCCCTTAGTTTTCCAGTTTTGTCAAAAGTTTTACAACTTTTTGATATAGCAGTGTCAAGATCTCTGCTTGATTCCTTTGAATGGAAACCAACAGCCCCTAATGAGTTGTGTTGTACAGAATCATATTGTGGCCAGTGCAATTACATACATGGGTGCGGGCTGCTGACCCTAAGCCTGGATTTAAGGGGATTTGCTCCCAGTCTTCTCCCTCTGATGGACACTACCTCTTGCCCACTTACACCTGGCACCAGGGCTGCCATCGGTCATCTATTAACCATTTCAGGGCCCAATACAGCCAAATCAAATGGGGACCCCACCCATTACTAGCTCCTATTTGTTAACATATCAGTTGGCCCCTTTTTGATTAGGGCACCTGACAGGAGTACTGCACGTACTGCCCTATTGGTAACCCTGCCTGGCACCCTTCGGAGAAAAAAAGTAACTTGTTCTAGTTTTTTCAATAAAAGTTTTGCAACTTTTTAATCTACTAATATCAAGATCTCTGTTTGTTGTCTGTGAATGGAAACCAACAGCCCCCAATGAATTGTGTAATACAGAATCATACTGTGGCTGGTACAATTACATACACAGGTGAGGGCTGATGGGCTCCTCCTCCTGATGGGCACTTCCCCTGCTCCTGTGCCCACTCACACCTTTGGGAAAAAAGTTACAATTTCTGTTTTTGTCAGTGAAAGTTTTGGAACTTCTTTATATGCCAATGTCAAGATCTCTGCTTGCTTTTTGTGAATGAAAACGAACAGCCCCCAATGAGTTATGTGTTATAGAAGACCATGCTGTGGTCGGTTCAATTACATACAAAGCCCAGGTACAAGGGGGTCAGCACCCAGGCTCCTCCCCCAGAGGGGCCCATCCCCTTGGTCTGGCCCTTAACCTGCACCAAATTTTTCAGTCCAGTGTCAGGTCTTGCTTGTTGTCTTGAAAGGGAAAAACCAATAGCCTAATAGTTAGCCATAAGAAAAAAACTGTTGCTGATGCAATTACATAGAGGTCTTGGGCTGTTGACCCTGAGCCCAGGTATAAGGGGGTCTGCACCCAGGCTCCTCCCCTTGATGGGCACTGCCCCTGCTCTTGTGCCCATTCACACCTGGCACCCAACTTTTTCACATAACAGTGTCAGAATCTCTGCTTGTTGTCTGTGAATGGGAACCATCAGCCTTTAATGAGTTGTGTAATGCTGAACTATACTGTGGCGGATGTAATTACATACAACCGGGGCGAGCTGTTGTGATAGGGATTTGATACCTTTATTTCGGGATAGAAAAGTGTGGCCCTGTTACTGGGAGCAGCGGGGTTAGGCTGCGTTACCACATTGCTTTTTTTAACTGCATCAAAGGTGCAAGCAATAAAGCAAATGCTTTTTTTTGCAGTGTTTTTCCAATAACTTGATTTTTGGAAACAGGGGGAAATTGGGTTCCTTTTTTTTGTATTGCTTGCTTTTTTTTTATGCAGTTTAAAAAAAACCCAAAGGTGTGAAGCAGTTTTAGAAAATTTGGGAAAAAGTTCTGTATGTGTGAAGGGTGAGATACCTGCAGCAGGTGAACGGGATGACTATAGAAATGTCTGCAACAAATCTGCTGTGTGTGAACAGATGCTTCAAGGTGTTGTCCAGTAAAAAAAAAAAAGAATGATATTCCATAAATAAAGAAAAAAAAACCTTATACTTACCTACCTGTCCCCCGCCGCTGCCGCTCCCTGGTGATTCGCTCCTCTTGACTTCTGGGGTCTTCTCCTGATACAGAGGAGAAGCTCACGTTCTGTTGTAAGTGAATAGAGCACGAGCCTCTTCTGTGTTGGGGCCAGAAGTCTAGAGGAGCAGATTGCTGGGAACCCCGGAGGGAGGCAGCAGGGCAAGTAATATAGGCCCCCCCTGGCCCCCAAAAATACGAGAAGTGGCTCCCCCAACAAATAGGGGAAGCACGGGATCCGTTCAAGCGACATATATGTAAATTCCAGCAACCCCCTTCGATCAGAAAAAAAATGCTACATTTATTGAAAAACAGCTTAAAAAACTGCACAAAAAAAAGTGCGGGAAGAAGTGATCACGCTTGAGTAAGGACAAACCCCCTTTAAATGGGCCTCGGTTTCGGGGTTTTAAAGGGTTGTCGTTTTTTTAAAATAGGGGTGCTGCTCAGGGCGGATTAAAAATTGATTTTGTTATAGAGCAGGAGGAGCTGAGCAGAATAATATATCGATTTGTAGGGAAAGATTCAGCACAACTTGTATTCATTTTACTGTTTATTCTGGGTTAAGGAGTCCAGTGGGTGGTCTTATCAGTGATTAACAGCTTTCCCTGTAGAGCGGCTATGGATACTGTCAATCATATGGGTTGTTCACTACAGGGATTACTGCTTTTTTTGTTAAAAATCTTGCAAAAACAATCACTTTGCAAAAATAGCCCTTAAAAAGTGCTACCTATTCTGAGAATCTCCCTTGTATGGGGTGCTCAGCTCCCCAGGTCGCTATAGCTTTCAGGCCTGTTCAAATTTTTTGTAGGTCCAGCGCTGGTCACTAAGCTACAAAAATGCTCGATTTCCTGATGGCTGCCAGCAGGTTTTATGCTACAGACCCGGTGTCCCCAGCGCTCCCCAATGCAGGCCCCTAGAAGCCAGAAAACATGCTTGAATTTAAAATGAAAGAGAAAACGGCGGTAAGATGAAACGATGTAGTGAACAACCCCTTTAACCCAGATGAGCAATAAGTCAGATGAATA
>JAODAL010079197.1:0-12660 GCA_025379985.1 Phyllomedusa bahiana | reverse complement strand
TGGCCCAGACTTGCCTTAGAGGCTCGTGGGTCTGGAGAGGATTATCGATTTCTCCTAAGGGAAAAAAATGTGGATGGCTCCATCCACTATGGCAGTCTCCATTCTTGGCTAAAAGTGACAGAAGAGCGCAGGCGCATGGTTGAGAGGGGATTTCTTCCCCAAGAACAGGGACCGGAATGTGAGGACCTATGTGGATTACCTGATCTAAGCGAGAGAGCGCTGCTTGAGACTCTTAGAACACGCTTCCGACAAGAGAAGATCTACACTTATGTTGGGAGCATCTTGGTGGCAGTTAACCCATTCCGTTTCTTACCAATCTACAACCCTAAATATGTGAAGATGTATGATAACCGGAGGCTGGGAGAACGTGAACCTCACATATATGCAGTGGCAGATGCAGCATACCATGCTATGCTCCGTCGTCAGCGCAATCAGTGCATTGTTATTTCTGGAGAAACAGGCTCGGGAAAGACTCAAAGCACAAATTTTCTTATTCATCATTTGACTGCCCTTAGTCAGAAGGGATATGCCAGTGGAGTGGAACAAATAATTCTAGGTGCTGGACCTGTGCTGGAGGTTAGGATAATTCTTATATGAAACCATTGTACAGACATTTAGGGTGACATGTCAGGAAAGATGCGCCGCCGCACCAGTTTTAAGGCGCTTTAAATGTATAAAGCACCTGAATGAATGAATGAACCTATCAATAATCTTATGTCTGGTATACCTTGCATAGTAAAATTGATGCGCCTAATCTAGGCACATAGCAAAATGTAGGCGCATAACATATCATTGCTAGTATATTTGATGCACCTACTTTAGGGGCATTCAAATGGGTCATGCCTGGCGTATAATGCACCTATTTTTGCTGTATTACAGTTCATTTATATAGAGAATAGGGCGTCAACAGTTTTTTTGGTGCAAAATACACCAAAAAAATGACAGTTATAATGGGACATGTCGCCCTTAATGTATAGCCCTGTTTGTGTTTCCCTTGTCTTAACACTCTCTCTATATTGTTATACTCAAGGCAACCTCTATAAAAATCAGATTCTAAGGGCTCCTCCCCACGGCAGAGGACAAATACCGGTCCGTTTATCCAACCGGTATTTGTCCTGTTTTGCGGCTGTCCCCACGGCCGCGGGGGGAAAGGCTTTTCTCCGCGATGAGTGGAGAAAAGCCCTTCCCATTCACATGCACATATTCCGTCTGAAAACTGATCGGAAGAATGTGCATGTTCAATGTTTTTTGGGTGGCCCGCGGTTTTTCAAAAGTGGGGACTGCTGCACGGATTTTCCATTGAAGCCCGTTGTGCTCATTTGCGGCCAGTTTTTCAGACGGTCTGCAAAACCGCAAACCATCTGAAAAACCATCCGCAAGCCCGTGCCATGGAGACATGCCCTAAATCTTTTCTATTTCTAGTGCAGTTTAAAAAATTTAAAAATATTTGCTATAACCAGTTTTTTTTGCAAGTCCAAGAGAAAATCTACTGTTTATTTAAATTTTTCAGTTGTACACCCTTTGGTAAAGTCATATGAAAATTTCTTGTACTTTAGCCATAGCGACTGCAGGTCAGTCACTTATACATACCCACAAACTACATTCATGCACCTACAGACTGATCCGTAACCAAAAAAACTCTGCTTACTCAGATGGTGTTACTCATCAAGCATCTAATTACATTTGTCATCTACATGGTGCATTCAGGGATGTACTAGCAGTATTCCTGTCAGGGACCCTGTTCAAATTTTTATTCAAAGGGGCCCTCTGATATGGTGCAAGATAGGTACTAATAAAATACTTGAGGCCTTGAACTTACTGATGGCAGCCCTGGCCACCTGCACATAATAATCATCTGATTATCAGATACTTTAACCCCATAAATTAATTAAAGGGGTTGTCTCACTACAAGGATTTCTTTTTATGTTAAAGATCTTGCAAAAGCAAGTCAGTTTGCAATATGTCCATTAACAGTGTCCTACCTATTCCTAGATATCCCTCTTGTATGGGCTGCATCAGCTCCTCAGGTCACTATAGCTACAGACCTGTTCAATCTCTCATGATAGGCTGCCAGCACTGGTTGCTATAGCTACAGACCTGGCTACTACTGCAGCCTAGTAGAAGCCAGTAAACATGCCCCTGAATTCAAAATGAAACCAAGAAAATAGGACTGAGGTAGGTGTATCAGTGTAGTGAGATTTTAATGCCTTTAATGCCCATCTTCAAACAGGTCTTTATTTGGTCATTTGTCAATACTGCTTAGTAATTGGAAAGGCTATTCTAATTATATGCTTAGGTGCAGCATGGGTATGAGAAGTGATCTGGTGAATTTGGGAAACTGTTGGGAAAACAGTCTTTTACAGTAGAGTAACAATAAGAGGCAGGACATGATTAGGAAGGTGCTATAAAGAGAAGCATACAACTACAGACAAGGTCCTTCAAATTAGCCCAAAAGTGAGTACAGAGGAACGTGTAACTAGTTGTTAATGCATCTAACACAAGAGTCTAAAGTAACTTGAGGCAGCAGAGTCCTAGACCTGGCACAGGGAAGGAAGTGCATGAAATGGTATGGCAGGGCAGTGCTCTGAACAGAAGGCATACTGCTCCTGGCAAATTGCTCAGAAGTTAAAATATGAATCCTCTGCTAGTTTTAGAGGAGTGTTGGAGTACACAGTGGCAGGTTTTATAGGCTTTGGCATAAATCTAGTACTAGAAGTCCAGGTACCAGCTGTCATCTCATCCATTTGAACTCCTCCACTTGTGAGTGCGGTGACACTCTACTAAGCATGCTCCATGGGGTAAGCTACTGTATATATACTCATTATGTATCCACTTGCGTATTAGTTACCATTATTGTTGCTTTTCCCAAATATCAGTTTCTCAAATTTACACCACGTTGAATCCTTAGTGCTTAGAAAATCCATGTTTTTGGCCTTTCATGTAGTAATTTGCTTGACACTTTTTGATTTAGTCTCTAATTCTTTTATTTGTTTCCTCTTTTTGTCCATTTTAGGCTTTTGGAAATGCTAAGACGTCTCAGAACAACAATTCCAGTCGCTTTGGAAAATTTATCCAAGTCAACTATCATGAGACTGGAACTGTGCGGGGGTAAGACAGGCAGCCGCATGCAGCATGGTAGCTGGTTGTGACTCAGATTTTCTTGTTGTTGCTTTTTATTGTGTTTGTTAAAGGATGACTTTTACTGGTTATTGTGTTACTTCTGTAAGCTCGTGAGAGCAAAGTTCCCAGCATTGTTATATAATATACAGTGGTTAATTAGAACTTGTCTTTATGCCTGACCTTTTAGAATAAGAAAATCAATATGATACGCTGAGTGTGCTTCCAATGACTGAGCAGGCCTTTTTGAAGGATATAAAGGGTTTGCTGGTGAGCAGGCACAGAATGATTTCTGTCACTGCTGCTTATTGGCTTAGTGAGATGGTGTGGTATTGTTTTTCTGGCACCATTCTTGTGACATGGCAAACCAGCTGTGTGGAATTTAAATGTGCCCTATAGCAGTATCATGTAGAGCAGCACTTCCCAAAGTGGGCGATACTGCCTGCTGGAACATTAGGGGACAGCAGTAGTCTCGGGTGCAGTTGGGGGTTGTTGAATGAAAATAAGGGAATGGTTGAAGCATAAAGAAGAGAAGAAATTTTTGAAAAACCATTTGTACATGTTAGGGTGCGTTCACACGGCACTGACAAAATACCGGTCGGATTTTCCGACCAGTATTTTGTCTTTTTTTTTGCACATAGGGGGACGGTTTTTGTCGGCAGTTTGTGGATTCAAGCCATTCCCTTTCACATGTTCATGTTCTGCCCGAAAACCGGGCGGAAGAATGAACATGTTCTAAGTTTTTAGGAATGCCGGCGGTGTAAAAAACTGTCTGGCGGAAAATCTGTGCAGTGTGAACTAATGCACAGAATTTCTATTAAAGTCTATGCAGATGGATGGTTGACGGTTTACAGATGGTTTTCAAATCTGAAAAACGTCTGTAAATCCGACTGAAAACCAGTGCTATGGGGACGGCCCTTTCAAGTCATATATACAGGCGCAGTCTAGTGCTCATACGACAAGTCTGGCTCAGGCACTACCTTTAACCTGGTCTGGCTGTTCTAACTGTTCTGTGCCTAGATTTGATGTCAAAGAATCATAAATACTGCTTCTAAGAATGTGGTGCAACGCCCCCAGAACGCCCCTAAACTTTGGGGCATTAAAAAGTGTCTTTGGCGCATTACAAAGGCACTTATCGCGCCAAAGTTTGGAGTGCACCTGTTCAAATATTCTTTTTGGCTCAAAGTACACCAGAAAACTGGTGCAGCCCTGTTCATACATGTCGCCCTTAGGCTATGTTCACACGGCTTAAACTGGGGCGTATTTCGCCGCATATTTTGCGGCGTGCTGCGCTAATATACGAGTGAAATGCACCCCAGTAATTAAGGTAATCCACAATTGTCATAAAGAACTATGGATTACGCCTACTCTCCCCGCTCGGACAATACGATGTGCGGGGAGATAAGTGACATGTCAATTACTAGCGGTGAATACGTTCCGCTAGTAATGAATGTGCCGTTAGGCGCGAGCTCCCGAAGTCCCAGCATAATTATGGGGCGTAATTACGACCCACAATTATGCCGTGTGAACTTAGCCTTAATATTCAAATCTGGCAGTTTGCAGCCTGTTCTGCCAGAGAGGAGCCCAGCTTATCCATGAGCAGGCATTAGTCCTGCCCGTCCACAGCTAGCCCTTCTATCTATTCATAGTAAAAGGTTGAATCCGTTGAGTGGGCGGGAATAGCCATGTGTGGGCGGGGTTAATACCTGCTCATGAATAAGCTGGACTCACCTGTGGCAGAACAGGCCGCAAACTGCCAGATTTGAGCATTAAATGTTCTGAAACTAATGCATTTTACAGATTAGAGGGACACCGTGCTGGAAACAGCATGTCTGACACTAGCTTGGGCTGTCCTCAGAAAGAGTGGCAATTCCTATGTGACAGGTTCCCTTTAAAGCTTAGTGTACCTCCATGCACTTTAAATTGTTTTTATACCACTGTAAATAATAATAATTTTAAAGAGAACCTGTCACATAGTTTATACCCCTCTTGCTGAGGGCAGCACAAGCTAGTGTCAGACCTGTTGTTCCCAGCGCTGTGTCCCTTATTCTGTAAGATGCAGCAGTTTTAGAGCATTTACCCCTCAAATCTTATCCATGAGTAGGTGTTCGCTCCACCCACTGAGTTATTCCCATGTTTCGACCTATTCAAAGTAATAGGTTTGTCAGTTGAGGTGGGCGGGGCTAACATCAGGTGGGCGGGGTTCGAGAAAAACTGACACTCTGAAGGACTCTTCGAATGACTCTTCTGGCTGAAAACTGCAGATTTGAGCATTAAATACACGAAAACTACAGCATCTTACAGAATAAGGGACACAGCGCTGGACACAGCAGGTCTGACACCACCTTGTTCTGTCCTCAGCCAGGGGGGCAAAAACTATGTGACAGGTTCTCTTTAATGGAGAAAAACCCCTGATACATGATGATATTTCTAATTATGCTTTGAATATGTGCTCCTGTGCAGAGCTTATGTGGAGAAGTATCTACTTGAGAAGTCTCGGCTCGTTTACCAGGAACAGCAAGAGAGGTGAGTGTAACCACATATTGGATATGACAACTTTTACTTCTGAAAAGTTGAATGGTTTTTGGCTGAATCTGAATTCTTTTAAGCTTTTTGGCCACTAGAGAAGTCAAATACTATAGTAGTTTAACTGTTTTCTGAAGTCTACAACTGTGGCCTTATTTATCAAAACTGTCTAGACGTGAGACTGTCTTTGGTTTCCAGAGCAACCAATTACAGCTCAGCTTTCATTTTTTTAAAACTGCTCTGGAAAGCTGAGCTCTGGTTGGTTTTTGTGGGCAACAAAGACAGTCCCCCTGCTAGACAGTTTTGATAACTGAGACGCATCATGTCTATCCCTTTGCTTTCAAACTCCATTCACATGATGTCACTTATGCTGGATTCAAGTTGTGTATGTCTATGCTTTTCTGATGTAAATCTTACATGGTCATTAGCCACTGATGCAGCTCAGTCTTGCCACTTTATTCAACAAATTTCATGACAAAGTTTATTTGCTCACCATATGAAGCGTTTAACCCCTTTTTTAACTCATGGTATTACTGTACATTATGGGGCACATTTATCAAGACCGCTGTGCCAGAAGTCTGGCACAATTTATGGCAAAAATGGCTTGCTTGCTTCGCACCATATTTATGATGTGCTTTATACAGTTTCAGGCGCTTCTTCGCCTCGGCAAAAGGGGTTTTGAGGAAAGGGCCGTGGCTTAAAATGCGACAAAAATGCATCAGATATTTGTCGCAGTTTCTGGCGTAAAAGTAAGCCAACTTAAAGGGGTTGTCTCACTACATTGATTCATCTTACCTCAGTCCTGTTTTCTTGGTCTTATTTTGAATTCAGGGGTGTATTTACTGGCTTTTAATAGGCTGCAATAGAAGCCAGGTCTGAAGCTATAGCAACCAGTGCTGGCAGCCTATCAGGAGAGATTGATCAGGTCTGTAGCTATAGCGACCTGAAGGGCTGATGCAGCCCATACAAGAAGGGATATCTAGGAATAGGTAGGACAACTGTTAATGGACATATATTGCAAAGTGACTTGTTATTACAAGATCTTTAACATAAAAAGCAAACCTTGTAGTGAGACAACCCGTTTAATAGTGGTATAAACTAAGACTAGACCGTTCTAACCTGCACCAGGTTTATCAACACTGTGATAAATGTGCGGCATTGTAAGACGGTCTAACTATCTTATAGTTAGACACTATTGATAAATGTGTCCCTATGTCTTCTACCTAAGTCGTAGATTGTCCAGCACCCATACCATCCAAACAGAGCTATCAATTAGCTTGATCGCTTTGTCATTATGTTCTATCGGAGTTCTTAATACAGCTGAGTGAGTGTGCTTGGCTGAACTTGGAGCTCTCACTGAAAGTTAGGAGATGGTAATGACCCTTTAAAGACAAGCTTATTAAATAGTAATACTATTGTCATTACACAAATGTTATAGAAACTCATTAGACATATATTCGTGTAGCAAGTTTGATTGCCCGGGCTAATGTTTCTTTTTTTAAAATATTAAGGGATTGTCTCACCATGTTGTTTTACAGAGCCACAGCCTGCTTCAGACTCATACTCCCTGTTAAAGCTGTGGGTGGTTCTATAGCAGTGATTTGGTATATCAGTTCTGCTATTCCTAGCTGAGCCTGATGGAGAAACATTACTTACAGAAGAGTGTAAACAGTAAGACAGAAGGCTACAGGGTTCTATAGGGTTAAAGTTGTGTCAGTAACTTAGATAAACACCCCCTGTTTTATTTATATGGCACAGCTGTGAATAAGGTCACCAAGGTCAGACAGAACAGAGAGGTGATCGATAACCTAGGGAAGCTTATGTGCTCAAGCAAGAGTTAAGATCTCTATCTGTGAGACCAAGCAAAATTGGAACATCAGTGTATTTGGTAATAGTCTTTATTCACCTTTGCCTACATGTTTAAAGCTAATCAGAAAATAGTTTCACCATCACCACATACCCATACTTACTGCTAGAGTGGGGACACTATTGAACTCGTTGGCAAAATAGGTTGTGATGGTGGATTCATTGATCAAGTTCAAGACGGGTTCAGATTGCTTTCTTGAAAAATATAGTAGAAAAAGAGAAGAAGGACTTGCGCTCTCTTAGTGCAATATGCTGGAAATGGTATCTCCTTATGTGTTTAATAGGAAATATAGATTGTTCTCTCATCTTGGTTTGTTGTGCTTTGGCCGGCACAGCTCTCTACAGAACGTGTTCAGAATCAGCGGTGAGTGCGTTTTGGTTCTCACCCCAAACACCTGCTCCTCATGGAGTGAAAAAATGCAGAAATGAATAAGTTTAGTTTAAAGCTAAACATGTGTCCGCTATGGCTGTCTTAGTTGGACAGGAGCGAGAAATAATTTTATCGCAAACCTTAATCGATTCCAAAGATTGTTTATTTCATACAGAAAATATAATATCACAGGTTTTGGTTAATAAATTCTGGAGACAAGAAGTTGATCCAGGGATTATTCTGATTGCCAGATTTGGCGTTGGGAAGGAATCTTTCCTCTTGTATGGGGCAATTGTCATTTGACTCATAGGAATTTTTGCCTTACTCTGGATCAACACTGTAGGTGTATAGGTTGGCCTCAATGGGCTGTGTCTTTTCCCAACGTTATCTACTATGTCACTATTGTAGGCTCACATGGAACAAACTTTGTACCAAACTGCTCTATGCACTTTTTAAATGCAATTGTCCTACAGGCTTTTAACTAACACATCTCACTTCTGCAGCAAGACAATGTTTTTTTAATTTTCAAATTCTGTAGTCACTATTATTATTGCTATGGGTAAATGTGGTACAAGAGTAATATTTTAAAAAATAACATAAATGTAGTGTTTTTCCTGTGTTCTCCTCATCAGAAATATATTTTAGCTTTCAATGACTTTTTTTACTTGATTATTTTTTAATTAAAAAAACAAATGGAAAATAAATATTAAGACATAACTTTTAGTAATTCCTTTAAAAGAGAAAACCCATACATTTGATACCAAAATTTCTACATTAAATATTTACAATACATATATAAACAATCAAAAAAGATCCACCAATCAAAAAACAGGAAACAACCTTACCATATAATGTCTTCACCGCCAAATAACAATAATAAATAACCAGGATAAAGTGGAACCCTATAATTACCCTACTGGATCTACACTTCCCTTGCCTAACAATACGGGGTAACCGCCCCAATAAGGGCGACCCCAGCAGGAACCTGGCTGTATTAAAGTCATCCTAAAAAAAAAAGTGAAAGTCCCGACATGTTTACATCTACCCCTTTAAAATGGATCTTATCAGGGGACATAAGTCTTTTCTTTTTTTAAACTTGTTTTTATTGCAAACACTATTGACATAAATCCAAACTTTAGACAGTTTTAGCCAAGAGAAATGTGTACACAAAACAAGAAAACATGTCTGTTTATCCTTTTAAAGAAAAGTCGACCGGTGGCTTAATCCAACTGTAACGGTTCGATTCTGGAAGTACTGTGGTACGTTACTGGACTCAGAAGCACCGGCCCACAATAAGTTCGTCTTGTGTGTCCAGACTCATATGGTTTTTCTTCCAGTGTACTATAATGTGTTAGCTATTTTATTCTTTTATTTTGAGAGGAATACAAAACAGGGAAAGAAAGGGAAGGGGGGGAAGGCAAACATAGGGGGACCTACCTGCGACCTGTGCACCCAACACACCCGGTCCGTAGTTCTGGTTTGCAATGCAAACCTCCATTTTTAGACCGCGAATTATTCTAGTGGTGCAAGCTGTATTGGTTGGTTGATCAGGTACCAAGTGGTAAATTCAAAGCATTCTTTTATTTTTGTTCTAATGTGTATGGGTAAGAGAGCAATAAACGGTGACCATGTGCGAAAGAAGTTTTGTGCCCGTCCTTCTTTTTGTTGTGCTGTGTCTATCCAGTCCATTCTGAATATGTGCGACAATTTCTCCAGAAATAGCTTTAGAGTGGGTGGGCTCGTTTGAATCCAACACTGTAGGACAGACTTTCTGGCCGCTGCTGCCACAAAATACAAGAGTCGTTTTTGAGAAGTTAGGAGCGAGGTATATTCCTCAGGAAAGATCCCAAACAGTGCCCATGTATTTGAGTTGGGGCAATTTGGAAGAATGTTCCTGGTGGTAAAAGAGTGGACTGTGGACCAGAAGGTCTGTATCACAGGGCAAGACCAGAGGCAGTGTAGTAGGTCCGCATGTAGGCCGCGAGGCATTTTGGGCATGCGTGGGTGTCTGAGTGACCCATCAGAAATCCCCTGTGAGGTGAGATATACGACCTGTGGGTAATTCGGAAGGCCATTTCCCAGTACGACATGGTCGGCAGATATTTGGCCGCTTGTGTAAGAGAGGTTAGCATAAGGCTGGGAGACGAGGAGGGAATCGCTCTTGGCCAGTAGGAGAGCCCTCCCTGTATTTTAGAGTAGTCTAATGGTTTGTGTAATAAGGCGTAAAATCTAGTGAGTAAATGTTTTGAAACGTTGCGATGTAGCCGTAATTTTAAGAAAGGGGTCCTTCCAATCGGGCTCATAAGATGTTTTATGACTTCTACATGTAACCCCGCATGCCTGCATATAATTAAAAGGGGGTGCGGCCCTAGCCCCGGAAATTTTAACTTGGCCTCATTGAACATGTAAGGGCGTTTTGTTTGTAAATCTATGAGATCTGCTACTCTGTGTATCCCCTGTGTCTGCCATTTTTTGAATCTAAGAGGAGGTTTAACCATGTGAAAGTTCGGATTATTTACAAAAGGTAACAGAAGGGAGTAACTTGGGTTTAGTTCTAAAATCTGCCTCGCTTTTGTCCATGCTCGCCACGTTGCCATTAGTAAGGGGTTTTGCTTTATCTCTCTAGGGAGATTTTGATATGGGAGATGCAAGAGGCTCGTCAATGAAATGTTGGGGACAAATTGTTGATCCAAATTAAAGTTCGTAAAAGTACTGGAGTTGGTTATCCAGTCTCCTACTATTCTAAGTTGTGATGCAACATTGTAGAGCTGAATCTGTGGAAAATTTATTCCTCCATTGGGGCGGCGCTGGTTCAGGACAATCATACTCGTGCGAGGTCTACGGTTGTTCCAGATAAAAGTCCGGAACAAGCCCGTGATTTCTTTTACTTCCTTTGGTTTTAAGTAAATTGGTAGCGATTGTAGTAAGTATAACAGTTTTGGGAATGCGATCATCTTGATCAGATTAGCCCTCCCCAATGGGGATAGAGTCAGCTTGCTCCAAGTTGCAAAGAGTCTCTCCAGTTCTTTCAAGAGGGGTGTTACATTGTTTTTATAAATTTGATTACATTTTTTGGGTATGAGAACCCCGAGGTACGATAGTGTATGATGTTGCCATCTAAACGGGTAGTGCACAGACTAGCGGGGGTTGGCTGGTCCTCTCAAAAGTACACCCTCCGACTTGTCCTCATTGACCCTGAAGCCCGACAGGGAGCCAAAATTCCGTAGATCCTCCAGGATCTTTGGCAGTGTCTGTTCTGGGTCGGTAATATAAAGTAGAATGTCATCCGCAAAAGCCGAGAGTTTTATTCGTTTTGAGCCAATTTGGATTCCTTCAAAGGGTGTTTTTTTTTCCAGGTGTCTTAATAGCGGGTCGATGGATAAATTAAAAAGAAGGGGGGATAATGGGCACCCCTGCCTGGTACCTCTATTGATTGGGATCTTAATTAAGGGGAGGTTATTGACATTCAGCATCATGTGGCAGTCCGACTGACAACGGCCCAGAAAGGACGCAAACTGGTCTCCTAACCCGCTATACCTTAAGCAGTTGAGAGGAATTCCCACGACACTGAGTCGAATGCTTTTTCCGCATCCAGACTAAGAAGCATTGTCCTTGGGCGCTGTTGCCTCTCATTCTGAATCGTTGCCGCCACTGCCATTCTTATCCCCACGGTTGGGACGTAAGTCTTTTCAATAACGGAGACCCAAAAGAACTGTGTAGGTGGAGAATAGGATATGGTAAAGGCAGCTGCAGTATATGGCTCCCATCATACATAGAGGTATCAAATGTATGGGATTTCTCCTTTAAAGGAATTATAAAAAGTTACGTCTTAATATTTATTCTCCATTTGTTTTTGAATTTGTTTATTTAGGGAGAAATTTATCTTGGTTAATTCTGACAACAAGGGTTGTTTTTGATTATTTTTTTAATTCTAAATTGCTCGACATCTGCTGCCAATCCTCTTGTGAAACCTGTAGCTAGCGTGGAGACCTATAGACATTGTCTGTAATTGATTTTAAACATAGGTCTTTCATTCTGCTATGTGGCTTCTGGTCCTTGAAGCCACTGTGTTGGTGTTTTGCCATATGGTCCATAATTTATTGCAGTCATCTCTAACCACTTCCTCTGGGCAGTCCACAGAGACCCTGCATTGCCAGCCTTGGGACAAGTGTTGGCAGCGTTGTATAAAGCCAGGGCAGACAAAGTTCACTAACAAAGACATTTGGAATAAGGAAGCGTAAGGAAGCGTCTACAGCGTTTGCATAACCCGTTAGTTTATTTTTTCTTGTTTTGTTATTTGTTAATGTTTTATTTTCTTTATATCCTTTAGTTTTTCAGTGATAACATTTTTGCCATGTAAAATCTGAATGTTTCAAGGACGACATAATTAGGACAACTAATAAAGTAATTGTTGAATTTTGACAGGAATTATCATGTTTTCTACTATCTGTTGGCTGGAGCAAGAGAAGAGGAGAAAACAGAATTTCACCTTGATCATCCAGAAAACTATCATTACCTAAACCAGGTGAGACAGGAGTCATTTCATGAAAACAAAGGGCAGGCAGGGCCCGGATTAAGTTTTAAGAAATAAAAATAAAATAACGCCCACCGGTCTCCCACAGAGTTATGAATTCACTCAGTGGGGGTCATACATAATTTTCAAGGCAGCACAAAGAGGGTCATGATTTAATTTAAGGGACTGTGATATAGTCCACATTAATACGGTAAAAATACTTTGGCGTATCGGGGGCCCCGAAATTCTTGTTTTTGGTGAATGGAAT
>JAODAL010079196.1:0-12661 GCA_025379985.1 Phyllomedusa bahiana | reverse complement strand
GCTTTAAATTTGATCAATCTTCTTTTTGGTTGCAAAGAGATCCCTCCTGAAGCGGTGGCTTGATCAGGATATACCCTCCATGGAAATGGTGGTTGCATCGGTTAAGCAATTTTTAATTTGGACAAAAGGGAGGGGGAGAGAAACAATAAAGAACAACGAGTCGCAGGGTTTTTCCGTAAATGGAGCGTTTTTATTGAAATTTTTTTTTAACATATCAGGAAATAAGAAATCTTATGCTTCCTTTTAAAGTTTACGAAGTGGTACTACTTAAAGGTTTTGGCGGTTTGATCTAGGCCCACTTAAGGTAGTCTGATAGGGAGGGCAACAGAATGGTGAGAGAACTCTTGGAGGCGACTGAGGCCAATAAGCTACGTGTGACTCCGATGTATTAGTTTGGATGTTGAGACTGTAAGTGCATGGGGGTGTGGGGAGGGGGGCTGTTTATTGTTGGGGGGATGTTTTTGTAAAACTGACACGGATTATTGTTTATCTTGTATTTTTATACTACTTTCTGTTTCTTTGGTGTCAATAAATTATTTTCAAAAAAAAAATAACAAAATGAAATCATAAAAAAAGTGGATTAAGGGGGGGGGGACTGTGTTATTGGACTAAATCTTTATGTCAAGCAGGCTCAAGTCATCTCAAATGACACCACTACTTACCGTAAACTTAAAGAAGACCCCACCGAGCCTTTTCAAAAATAGCTAGAAAAACGTTTAAAAGAAGGAATATCATTGGGTGCTATTGCAGACAAACAAGGCAACTATTTGTTAGGTAAAGACCGTGTAGTACCCATTTTTTACGGTGCCAGAAAGGTACACAAAAATGAATTTCCACCTAAGCTTAAACCAATTATTTTCAGCAACAGCTCTTTAAATGAACGTTTAAATAAATAGCTTGATAAACATTTGCAACCTATAGTCCAGAAAATCCCTGGCTATATGAACCCCTTAAGGCGAACGCCTGAGAAGTAGTTAATGACCAGAAATTTTTTAGTTTTTGCCTCCTTGCGTTTCAACAGTTGTAACTTTTTTATTTTTCCAATGACGCAGTTGTACTTTATAGGGGAATAGTTTAAGTTCACTTATAAATAATTGCAGTATTTTTTATTAATTTTTTTTACACCATTCCCCTTTCACACTTAATAACTTGTTAGATTAATTCTAAGGTTATTACGGTGGTGTGGATACAAAATATGTGTAGGTTTTTTTGTGCGTGTATTTATGCACAAATTATTTTTTTATTACGTATATACTCGAGTATAAGCCGAGTTTTTCAGCCCAAAAAATGAGCTGAAAAACGCTACCTCGGCTTATACTCGAGTCACTGATCAGCGTCGTTCACTTTCCCTTTTCTTCTCCATCCGGTTCACACCTTCTCGCTGATTGCTCCGGCCAAGAACTCGTCCTGAGGATTTGGACAAAAATATCTTAGAAACCTCACATTTCCAGCAACTCCTTAATTATAGGTTAGCAGTCCCTCAGCTAGGTATATGGGCACTGAAGCAGTATATGGGGCCACAGGCAGGTATATGGGGCACAGGCAGGTTTATGGGGCAAGGCAGGTATATAGGGGCACGAGGCAGTATATGGGGGCACTGAGGCAGTATTGGGGGCATGAGGTAGTATATGGGGCACAGGCAGTAAAAGGGGGGCCAAAGCAGGTAATTAGGGGCATGAGGCAAAATTATAGGGGAATGGGCCCAGTATTGGGGGGAAAGGGGCCCAGTTTTTTTGGGGGGCACTGGGGCCCGTATTGGGGGCCCAAACAGGAGGTATAGGGGGGCCCGGCAGTATAGGGGGGCCCAAACAGGCAGTAGGGGGGGGCCCAAGGGGGATAGGGGGGCCCACAGGCGGGATATGGGGGCCACAGGCAGGGAAAGGGGGGCAAAAGGCAGGCATAGGGGGGCCCAAAGGCAGGGATTTGGGGGCCACAGGCGGGCTTTTTAGGGGCACGGGCAGGGTTTAGGGGGGAAACAGGCAGGTTTTATGGGGGCACAGGCGGGGAAATATGGGGGCCACAGGAGGGATATGGGGCCACAGGCGGGGAAATATGGGGGCCCGGGCAGCATATGGGGGGCCACGGGCAGGGATATGAGGGCCCCCCAGGCGAAATAGGGGGGCCAACGGCAGGCATTATAGGGGCACAGGAAAGGGATAGGGGGCCCACGGGCAGCATATGGGGGCCACAGGCAGGGATTGGGGGGTCAGGCGGGCCCAATTATAGGGGGCACGGGCGGGGCAAGGGGGGGACCCCGGCAGCTTTATGGGGGCCACAGGAGGGATAGGGGGGCCACGGCAGAAATATGGGGGCCCACGGGCACTTTGGGGGGCCCCACAGGAGGCATTATGGGGGCCCAACAGGCAGGGATAGGGGGGGCCCCACAGGCAGCATTTGGGGGAAAAGGCGGGGATATGGGGGCCCAGGCGGGATAGGGGGGGAAACGGCCCAGAAATTTGGGGGCCAAAAGAGGGGATATGGGGGCCCCCGGGAGTTTGGGGGGGCCCAAAGGGGGGGTATGGGGGCCAAAAGCGGGAATAGGGGGGGCCACAGGCAGGGTTTGGGGGGCCCAACAGGCAGGGAAAAGGGGGCCAAGGCAGGTGTATGGGGCCCAAAGGGCCCGGCTTTTATTGGGGGCACAGGAGGGTAGGGGGGCCCAACAGGGGGGTTTAGGGGGGCCCAAGGCGGGTTTAAACGCTTTTAAAAAAAAACAACAGTAATACTCACCTTAACCCCCCGGGCCCGGGGGCGGCTCTTTTCCCTTTCAGTAAAAGCGCTCCTCCCCCCCAGTTTCCTCGGGCGCAGGGCCCTAGGGACGGCTTTTGGCCCCCCGGGGAGGGGCAGCGGCGTGATGAATCACTTAAAATCGCGCGTTTCCCAGTCGCCGCTGGGGCCGCGGCGGGTTCTGCGCATAAAGGACCCGGCGGCCCGCAGTGCCGGCCCTGGGGCCCGGAAATGTTTGCGGAGCGGGGAGGGGCCTCGTTTCTTGTCCGCGGGGAAAAGCCCGGGGCTCTGGGGTGGGTCCACCCGGACGCACATGAAAGTAAAAAGGGCCATTTTGGTGCTCCACCCATGGCAGAGGGCCTGGACCGGGGAGCTGGGGGACAGGGGTTTTTATTGGGGGGGCCCAAGCCCGAAAAAAAACGCCTAGCGACGCCCTGCATGGATTTTTTAAATATGTTTTTAACAAGCGTTTTTTTGATCCGTCTCGGGGGCGACAGGAGGGGCCCAGAAAAACGGATCTAAAAAATTTTTGCAGGGGGTTTTACCCACTGCCGGAAAACGAGGAAAAAGCGGGGTTTTGTTCCCCATGAGGGTTCGTTGCTGCGTTTACAGGGCGCAGCTCAGGCCGTTTTTGGGAAAGGTTGAATGCAAGACGGAGCTGAGCTTGTATGGAAACAAAAAAGCGGCGACCCCCTTTTCCCTAAAAGCTGCGGGCGGGGTTCGGCATAGGACGGGCGGGAAAATTAAAATCTCCTGCTAATTGTTTAGACCCGTGTCGGGGGGTTCGCCCTTTTCGGTCCCGAGCGGATTTTAAAAAAGCGTTGAAAAAACGGAGTAAAAAGCCCGTTTTGCAAGCCCCAAATTTCTCCCGTCCCCTTTTTACTAGAAGGGTTTCAAAAAACAACATGGCTTTGGGTTTAAAAGGTTTTAAATTCCTTGTGGTGGAAAAACCGTTGAAAATCTTTGTAAAAAGGTTAAAAAAAAAAATTTCCCGTATTTATTTTTGCAAAAAGAAAAACAGAAAAAAACCCCCGATTTTTAAAATTTTTTTAAATTGTGCGCCACCAGGGTTGTTTTTACATGGGGGGAATGCACCTTGTGCAAAAAAACAAAAATTTTTGGGGCTGCACCACTAGGGAAATTAAAAACCAGAATGGTGAGAAATTGTATAGTATAAAAAAAAAAATTATGCCCCTTTCCGCAGGAAAACCCCTGCGAAAACCCATTTTTAAAAAAGGCCCAAAAACGGTGACTGCCCCCAATTTTTTTGTTTTATCCCACGAACAGGTGGAAAAAACCCTACCGTGGGGGAAAAGGGGTGGCAAGTACGATACGGGGAAAGCTTTTGGATATTAAATTTAGGTTGTAGAGTTCCCCCAAGGACTCAACTATAAAACAGTTTTAATTATTTTAAAACACCCCGGCCATTTATTAGGTACCCCCAATGTAGTAAGGGTTGGACCCCCTTTTGTTTTAAGAACTGCCTAAAAATTATTCTTTGGAATAGATTAAAAAAAGGGTTGAAAAGTGCTTTTTGGTAAAAAGGGGGCCCCAAGGTGCCCAAGAAAATATTCCCCCCCATGACACCCCACCCCCAGCCTGAACCGTTGATAAAAGGCAGGATGGATCCATGTTTCATGTTTTTTGACGCCAAATTCGGGAACCCTACCATCCAAATTTGTGGGCAGCAGAAATGAGACTCTTCAAAACCAGGCAACGTTTTTCCAATTTTACTGCCCAAATTTTCGTTTGAGCTTGGGGCAAATTGGGCCTCTTTTTCCCTTGTTTTTTGCTGAAAGGGGGGGTGGGCCACCCGGTGTGGTCTTCTGCTGATGTAGCCCATCTCCCTAAAATTTCCCCCGCCCCTTGTGCGTTCAGGGCTCTTCTCCCTTTCCTTGGTTGTAACGGGTGGCTTTTGAGTCACTTTTTGCCTTTCTATCAGCTCAAACCGTTGCCCTTTTCTCCTTTGCCCTCTGGAATAAAACAAGGCATTTCCGCCACAGGATCCCGGGCTAAATGGTGTTTTTTCTTTTTCGGACCATTCTCGGGAAAACCCCTAGAGAAGGTTGGTGGTGAAAAATCCAGGAGATCAGAGTTTCGGGAAATCTCAGCCCAAACCCCTTTCGGGCCCAACCAAAAAAATTTGAAAATTTTCCCAAAGGCACTCAAATCCCTTTCCCCCCCCTTTACTGTTGCCCCGGTTTGAACGGGAAGGAGTTTGTCTTGACCATGTCAAATTCCCTTTTTGGGCCAGGGTTGCCGCCTTTGTGTTTGGCTGATTAGAAAAAAAGGTTTTAAACGACCCATTTTGGAAACAGGTTTTACCTAATTTAAGGGGCCCCCGGGGTGATTTGTATATTGATAATGCCCAATACTTTTAGTACCCGGGCCCCTTTTAAAAAAAAAAAAAAATTTGCCCAGCCCTTATAGGAAGTGATGAAAATTTACATCGTTTTTTGTATTTGGGTAATATTTGTTTTTTAAACCCGGGGAAAGTTTCCCATTTTTAAAACTGGACCCAAAAGCTTTTGCGCTTTGAAAAAGCGTCGGCAGTGTTTCTTTTGTTTTTTGTTTTTTTTTTTAAATTGTTTTTTTTGGGTTTTTGAAAATAGATCAAAATTTAAATATACACAAAAACAATATGATTTTATTAACACCAAAAAAAATTGTTTACGGTAAAAACATTTTTCCAGCGTAAAACCTTTCTGGTTTTATGTTGGTAATTTTTTTTAGATTTAAATTAATAATGATCCCTTTGGGCCCCTTTTTTTTTAACCCTATCCTTAAAATAACCTTAAAAACAAACTTCTAAAACTTTAAAAAAAAATTTCTCCTGATTTCCACCCCTTTTTCCCCTCTCCCAACACCCTTCTCTCCCAGTGAAATTCCCCTTTCCCCTTTCCCGGGCAGTTGGCCCCCGGGGGTGGTCGGGGGGAGGGCAGGGTAAAAAGAGGGTTTTTTTTTAGGGGCCTTTTTAGGTGTTTTTTGTTTGGTCAAAATTTTTGGGGTTCAAATAGGTTAAAATTTTAGATCAACCCCCACCCAAACCCTTTTGTCCACCCCGCTCCCCGTATCGAAGTGTCCGGGATTAAAAAATTGAGGTTGGGGGGAAAAACTGAGAAAAATTAGAGGGTTTTTGGGCCCCGCCCAATTGTCTTTCAAAAATACCAAATTTTGTGGAACCGGGAAAAGTCCCTAAAGATTTTTTTGGTGGTGGGTGGTAGTTTATCTATTATTTTTTCCCGACCTCAAAAAAAAACCCTTTTTTTTTCTTTTTTTGGGGCTGCATTGTGTCTTCCAGTCCCAAACTTCAGAACAAAAAATGCACTTTTAAGAATTTGTTCCATTGTGGGGAAAGCCGGCTGGACCCATAACTGTTAAAAAAGTTTTCCTTGCCCATGCCGCGGGTAAAGGGGGAGGAGTCTCTTTTCGAAGAGAAACCCCTTTTTGGGGGATTTCCCCAAATTGCCCCTTGAGCCCAAAATGGGCCCCTGGGCTTTAAAGGTTTAAAATGATGTACTTTTTTGTTTAACGAAAAACAAACCCACTTTAGCCCAGAACCCCCCTTTTTACCCTGCAAACCCCTAGGGGAGTGAAAAATATCCCCTGGGCGGAAACGTTTTCATTTTAAACATCTTTTCGAGTTATAAATTTTTTATTTTGATGTCCCCCCATGGGGTCAAATTTGCGTTTTGCTGATTTCTTCTGTTTTTAGGCCTTTCTTTTTGCTGCTGCCACCCCTGTGTGCTATCAATAAAGATTTATTTGTTTTTTCACCTTCAACCCCCTCTGGGGGAAACCGCATGTTACGCTGCTGGGAGGGCGAAGCCCCTAAAACAGTGGTTTTGGATTAGTTTTAAAAACCCTGGGGGCCGGGGGACATATAAAAATTTCTTTTTAAACTCCTACAATACCAAGGCCCAGTAATAATACTACTTAAAGGCTTTGTCTCACTACATTGATTCATCTGCCCTCAATCCTTTTTCTTGGTTTCAATTTAAATTTTAGGGCCGTGTTTAATGGCTTTTTTACTAGGCTGCATTAGAAGCCAGGTCGGGAGCTATAGAACCAGTGTGGCACTATCGGAGAGAAAACAACCGGTCCCGTAAACCCATTGGATTAGTGGGTGGGAGCCCATCGGGAAAAGATCAAAAGGTCTGTAGCTATTTTGCGACGTGCTGGGAGCCTTTCAGGAGAGATCACAAAGGTCTGTAGCTATACGGACAGTGCTGGCAGGGGGTTTAAAGGGGAGGTCAACAGGGGTTTTAGTTTTTAGGACCAGTGCTGGCAGCCCATCAGGGGGAAAATCCACAGGTCTGTAGGCCTTTTTAGCAAAACCCGTGCTGCCGCTTATTTGGGAAAATCACACAGGTCTGTAGCTTTTTAGCGACCAGTGCTGGCAGCCTATTTAAAGGGGAGATCAAAAAGGTCTGTAGCTATAAACAACCAGTGTGGCAGCCTTTCGGGAGGATCACATAGGTCCCGTAAACTTAGCGACCTGAGGAAACTGATGCAGCCCCTTTCAAGAGGGGATACTCAAAAATTTGGTAGAACATTGGTAACGGACAAATATTGCAAAGGACTTGGGTTTTTTCAAGATCTTTAAAAAATAAAAAAACAGCCGGGGTCTCTGTTGTGAGGGGGCAATGCCTTTTAAAGGAGGAAAAAGGGCACATTTGTTTTTCCCCCCCGGCTAAAGGGCAGAACAAAATTTGTGTCAGACCTGCCCGTTTTCCCGCGCTGGGTCCCTTATTTGGTTTTAAAATGCTGGAAATTTTTTTTTTATTTAAAGGAAAATTGGGTTTATTTGGCTTTCAGCTGTCGTGGCCCTGGTAAGTTGAACTGAGGGGGGTGCTTCTTGGTCCCGTCTGTTTGCTCCTCTCCCCCCTCCCCTCAGCCCCAAAGGGAGAAAAGTAATTTCTATACAGGGGGGGGGGGGTTTGCTCTCAGAGTTCCCCCTGTGTGTGCTCCCTAGGTTGTTCAGGGAGGGTGATCTGGGATGTAGAGAGGAATATGAAGCTGTGGCTAATAGAAAAGGGGGGATCATGTGTTCCTTATCCCCTGCTTACTTACAAGTCCACTCTCCCAACAACAAGGGGTGTTATTTTAATCAGGATGGTCCCAATACAGGAGAACTAAGTATTCCCCTGCTGGTTTGTTAATATTAGTATAGTCACAGTTCCAAAGCACATATGTTATAAAAACCACAGGGTCATGCTGCAATCTTTTGTTAGAGAAGGAGGAAGCAGGGACACACGGGGGTTAATGGGGACACAGACCCAGGTCCCCTCCCCCTCCTCCCCCCACTACAAAGCTTCTGTGGGGGAGGGGCTCTCTGCCTGACCTGTCTTCAAAGGTGTTAGTCTTCAGACCTGAAGCCCGTAAGATAAGGATCAAAGGTCGGTATATAGAATTAGAAATATGAGAAAAACAAAAAGGGCTACTCAAAATCAGAGGCATTTGTAATGAAAAATATTTCAAAGTGCTTGTTTTTTAAAGATCTTTAAATTAAAACCCAACCCTTGTAGCAGACAAACCCCCTTTTAAGATAAAAACTCAGTTTTCAGCCCGAAAGAGTTTTTTCAAAGTCCTTTAAAAATGTCATTTTTTTTTAAACCCGGGGAATCTGACAGCCCCCCCACCCCAACTGACAAAACCTTTTCTTTGAATAGGTAGAAACATGTGAATAACTGTCAGTGGGCGGAGCTAGTCTTTGGTGGGTGGAGCTAACACCTACTCATGAGTAAGATTTGAGGGGTAAATGCTCTAAAACTGCTGCATCGTACAGAATAAGGAACACAGCGCTGGGAACAGCAGGTCTGACACTGGCTTGTGCTGTCCTCAGCAAGGGGTGCACAACCTATGTGACAGGTTCCCTTTAATGATCAAATAATACTACCAGACCATGGCCAAATGTGACCACCACATGTGACTATGAGTTGTACACAGGCTCTGAAGACGTATATTAATGCCATACAGTAGTAGATACCAATGTACACAGGCTCTGCAGGCTGTCTATTACTGCCATAAGAAACAAGAAAAATTGCCAACTCACCATATAAATGTCAGCTGCCGGGTCGTCTTTGCACGTATTCTGCCTGGAGAAAGCGTAGGATGCATAGAAAAAACTGAAGGGTAATACAGCAATAAGACAGGAGAGTCCCAGCCTTAAAATCTGAAGGTTTTATTGAAAATAATTAAAAAGCCAGCATCCTCAAAACTGTAGCCAGTTACAGCTGACGCGTTTCGGGTGATATCGCACCCATACTCATAGCATAGAGAACAATATCAAATCCGTGGCTTATATACTATAAATAGTAAAAGAAACAAAGTACTCACCTGGGCACCGCGTCATCCTACACCTTGGACGCCCGGCCGAACTACTTCCGGAAACGGAGAGCCGAAACCGGAAGTGGCACATGGACATGTGCAGATGGTGGAACGAGAACAAGTCGGGCACAGGCAAGACATGCGCAGACAATACTGAATCCTAGGTGCAGATGTAATTCCAAGGAAAATGTGAAAAGGGAGAGGGACTAAGCGGGGCACCAGGTAGAGACTAAAAACAAAGAACAAGAACACATGAAATCCTATACACAAAACTAAATAATTGGAAAAATTGCAATAAAGTATATGTCTGATAATATATTCCTAGATCAATGAGGAATACAGAAAGGACTTCCGGTTCCGGCGCCGGCGCATGAAGACGCGGTGAGGATCGGCTCCCTGCGCCCGCCGGCTTTTAGAGCGACACTAGCTGTGTCAAACAGCGCAGACCGGCCGACCATAGCGGGAACAGCCCGCCCGAACACCTGGGCACACTGCCCGGCACGGACCGCTCGCACCGCGGACTCCGCCTTCCCGCTCCGACTCACCCGCCGCGGGACACGTGACGCTCCGGGGCCTGCTTGCTTCCTAAAGTGGGGCAGCCTAGAAGCGGCGCGCACCAGCAGCAGCAGGGAAAACATCTCCTCGGGTGTCACGCTGGAACTGGGGTAAGGAGTTCTCCCCTCCCCAGAATAACCCCGAGGACCCGATAAACTCCCGGAGGGGGGTCTGATACGGCTGGCTGGCCGCGTGACGGCATTAACCCCGGGCTGCCTGCAAAATATTCTACCCGGAACAAACAGCCTGCCTGCAGAAAGAGGGCCCTCTAGGGGCTGTCCTGCCACACAAAAACAAGGGGATGCTGACTGGGGGCGACCCGCACCCGGGGCCCTTTTCCCCGTTACTCGCGCAGTGGACACGCCTGCCGTTCAAGGGGCTACAAACCCCCCCACGTCCTGTCTGTTTACTCCCTAATGGGGAAAATACCCCTTCGTATGCCCCGAAGACCGGAGACCACGAATCAGCCAAGGCTATACCAAAAAAGGGCTCACCAGCCCCCGTGCCGCCAGGGACGGGAAGACAACACAGCTTGGGAGCAGCAGAGGGGGGAAGTGAAAATGAAGAATCCCCCTCTGATTCCCGCCCCGAGGAGTCCAGGGGTCGTGAACCCAGCCTGCACTGTGCCCATTATTTAAGCTCCTGGCTACGAAGTGGCCCGAAAATAGCACCCGATCTGCAGGCGGCCCTTAAATCCACGTCCAGGCCTCTCTGCTCAAAGCGCAGCAGGATTTCAAGCTCACTTGCCAGATCAAGAATTTGAACAGAGTAAATGACTGGGGGATAAACAACACACCTGAACCCCCGTCGAAACTCTGCGCCAAGGCACAATGGTGAACAAGAATGCATCGAAGCCCTTGAGAATCGCTCCAGGTGGATAACCTGGGGTGTTCTCCCTGAATGTTCAAACAGCGTGACCAAACCCCCGCCAGGAAGAGCTGCCGCTGCCCTGGGCACAACCAGGCTGTCGTATCGAAAAAAATACAGAGTAGGGCCCCGAGGAAGAAAGCCCAACATCTAAATCTCAAAACGACAAAAAGCCGCACTGTATAAAGAAGTTTCCCGGGACTTTAAAAGAAAAGTTTTAAATCCTGAGGCCTATGCGGCGCAACAAGCCACTACAACCCCGGGACATAAAGTTGCTATTTGAAGATTCTCTCGACGCTCCCCGAAAAGGGCCCCCTTCAGCAAAATCTGCACCACATTCCATCAGAAGATTGTTTCAGATTCCTACCGGGCCCCCCTCAAAAATGCTGGTCCTACGGTCCCCAGGTTTTTTAAAAACCCCAGCAGGGAAGCGGAAAAAAATTGCGTGACCTGACAGTTCAAGAGGCTCCCGCCCCCAAAAACCCCGCTCGACCACCAAGATCACCGAGACATGCAGCTGACTCCCAAGAGACCTTCAAGGAGGCGGAGGAGATCCATGGACTCGCTCGGATTTTCACCCCCCCCCACTCCCCTAAAGAAGGGCGCCAGGCTTTCCGGGGGCGGAGTACCCGGGGTAGCCGGTTTTAAAAGCTCATCCCTTCTGAGCCTGAAATTGCTGCTTTTGGGGGTTTTACCATCTATTTGCCTTAATGTAACTGGCACCCAGCCTAGAGGGCCAAGAAGGACAAATCCCCCGGGAAATCGAGGAGACAAATTTTCTCCGCAAATCGGGATCGTGTGCAGCCGCAAAAACCGCAACCCCGGGGTAGAAGGAGGAGAGGGGGTGGCAACCCCAAGGGCTCCGGCAAAAAAAACACCTACGGAGACCCTCACTTACCTCTTTGCAGAGAGGAAGGCCGAGTGGGCGGCACAGCGGTTTTTTCGGAGGGGCCGGACCGGAGGACGCGGTGTGGGGGGGTCCTGCACGGGGGGCTCGGGTTTGGCAGGGGGGAGGCGGAGGGGGGAAGAAGCCTGCGGGGGATGTGCGGCAGTAGTGGTGTGCCGGAGTGGCCGGACCTAGGAAGTCGGGTGGAGGGATGGGCGCCGAAAACGTGCAGAGCGGGGGGTGCCCCTGTGGGCCCGGAGGCCGGGCGAAAGGAGGGGAGGTAGGACCGGCGGGGAAGGCGGCACGCTGAGGAGAAAGTGCCCAAAGGCGCGGAGCGGGCGGGTCCGCGTGATACCGGGGGGGCCCCGGGGCAAGGTGGAGCGGGGCCAAGGGACCGCGGGAGCCCCCCGAAGAACGGGAAAGGGCTGCGGTGGGGAGCACCGGGGGAACGGAGTGGGAGGAGCGGGCCTCGGAGGCAACAACTGAGGGGACTTTGCGGGGCCCCGTGTCGCAAGGAGACGGCGGGACGGCGGTGACTGAGAGCATTTTGGGAAGCCCCGGGGTCTGGTGAGGTACCCCTGATTGGGGTTGGGGAAGAGAGGTGGGGGGCGGTTGGTGGGAAGTCTCCGGGGGTTTTTACCTGTGGCGCTGTTTACACACGGCGGGTGGTGGGACTGTCGGCCATCTTGGCCATAAGAACTGCAACCTCGACCCACCCCGGAATCACGGAGGGCAGGTCATGGCCCAGACGGGGTGGGTGCGTGGGACTTTTCCTTGCATGGAGAGGTGATTCCCTTTTTTGCCCATCATTTGTAGGGGGGGGAAGACCCCGCCGGGACCCCTTTTTTCCCCCTTTCACGGGCCCCACAAAGGCGGGAAAAACAGCCGCCCAATTTTCTTCGGGGGCACCACACCACGTGGCCCGCGACCTTCGGCCCTCTCAGGGGGCTAATAGCACTGGGTTGGCTTTGAACGAGCCCTTGACCTCTGAACTCCCCTGCTATCAGAAAGGGGGTGGGAAAGGTTAGAACTTCTTTATGAAGCTCCTAGGTCAGACTAGCGAGCTTTTTACAGAGGGGGGCCCCCGAGGGTGGTGACTGGCGAATAGGGCCGATCTAGCGGCTCTGACCCCCGGAGGGTGCAAAAAGGGCCAGGGGGGGCTGACCCCGTTTTGGTTGATCACTAAAATTTTTCTAGTGGTGTGGGGTATCAAAACACTGTAAGCAAGATCCGATAGTACTAGGGGTAATTTACTCTTTATTTAATGTGATTCTAGAACTTCCCCCGCTTCTCCCAAAA